>PVIA01008974.1:0-65800 GCA_004024845.1 Tonatia bakeri
CAGCCCGCGCTCAATCCACTGAGCTACACCAGCCAGGGCGGGAAGGGTTATTTTTTTAAGGTGAGATTTTAGTTCTTATCAGTCTAGAACCATGGTGCCTTCCCTGACTCCAGCCCACTCTCTTCTTTTCCTTCTCTAAACTATCATATTTGCCAGAACATTTTCTTTTAGAATTAGTACCCTAAATCCCTGTGCTTCTTCGTAGTCTCACAAGAAACAGTCTGAGAGAAACAAATCAATTCAAATTTGTATTTACCAAGATGAAGCTTAGGTGGTTGAAATAAGTCACCTACAATCTGAAATTCACATTCAGTTGGCATCTAAGGCATCACATTATATTTACCATGATTTCCACAACAGTGAAGTCCTTAACTTTAAATTGTTATAACCACAATTTATTAATTTGTTATGTGATTTAGTCATTTGTTTTTAAATGACTAAAGAGAGGCATAGGTTTATTTTTGTGTTTTGAAGTAACAGTGTTAGCCAACAATTACGTTAATTTCCAATTTTATGTCTTATAAAATATTTCAGCTCTAATAACAAATTAGGGCAAACAAATTTGGTTAAATTGTGGATGCTTATTTTTAAAGGCCTGCATCTGAAATACTATGATATATTAGCAAAAATATGGGGAAAATGTAAGTTGTGTTAACATACATAGTAGCTGGTTTATTTTTTTACCACAATAAAATAGCATTTATATGTACAGTATTTAAGTTTAGCTTAAAATAACCATCCTGATTTATCTAATCTACCTACCTTTTAATTACAGCTTAGTTATTATGCAGATTGAATATGTTATCTCCTGTAATGGAATAAATACAACTATGGTTTTGTTTAGTTCATAGAAAATCTAGTTCTCTCAGCAAATTCATAGTTATACCTGTAACACACACATTCACGTGTGTGCACACACACACACACCAGTCAGTAAAATTCAAACTGGAGGATGCTTCTTATCTAACTAGCTTGAACTCAATCTCCCCTAATCGAGAAAGGCCATGATATAAAACAATATTCTCTAGATAGCATTCCAAAATGCATAAAGAAAATACAAAAACTATCGATCTACTCAAATATTGTAACCTCAGAATTTTGTGGTATGAAAGACAGAAGAAAAGAGTTTCCCACATTTCTTGCCTGCCTCTTGTTGAGACTCACCCTTTGACTCCCTGGAGCATAGTGGTTTTGTGGTAGTCAGCTAATAAATTTCACAGAACTTTGTAGATATGAGAGTATTGATTTGGCTATTAGTAAAATTCCAAGATCGGTTGTTGCTTTTTTTCTTTTTTTTTGGGGGGGGGGAGGGGAGCCACGATAGCTATTGTCCCATATTTGGTTGTTTCAGAAAAGACACCTGAAATCACTCAAGACCATTGTGTTTTATTTTACGGTGAATATTGTTTCCTCCTTTGAGAGGTTAGTCTTCATTTATGCTGGAAGTTTTGCATATTTATCAGCATATTTTAATTGTGTGAAACTGTTTTTACTAATGATGCAGACTGCAAAAGGGAAAATCTATAAAGATCTGAGAATTTTTTTATATCTGAAAAGTTTCCCCTTTTTTTTTCTCCCTGAATGGGAATAGTTATTCAGGACTTGAGTACCCACAAATTGCCTTTCGTATTCGCTAGGAATTCTCTCATTTTTATACGAATGTCTTCTGAATTCTGAGATTGTTTCTCAGCTGATTGTCTATTTCATTCTTCACAATTTTTTGTAATTTCGAGTCTATGTTTTAGTATTCTAAAGTGCAGTTTGCTTTACTTATTGTTTTTGTTTTGAAGTTTTCTTCTTTCACCCTGCTTTAAAATAGAAATAATGTCCTCAATGAGAATAAGATGTTCTCTAAATATTTCTTAGACTCCATGAAATGAATCATTTTCTCTCAGTAACTAATGTTTTACTCTTTCCTCACACTGCAAAGGGTTTTCAAGTTCTCTTATTTATCCTTCGGTTTTACTCATTCTTGAGTGATGTAATAACGTGCCCCAAAATGCTGTTTTCAAATCCTGCTGAATATCCTTCTCATATACAGAAAGACACCCATGTAGGAAACAGTAAGTTTAAAGGAATTGTTCTCACCGATGCCTGGATGCTAGCCATTTCCTCCATTATAATCTGTAGCCGGAGAGCTGATTGTCCGACAGGTTGTAAACCAATGCAAATTCCTTTGCCAGCAGTACAAATGGAATCTATTTAATAGACCCACCTAGAATCCTGAGAGCCGGTATAAAAGGAGGGATAAGAGGAGGGCCCATGAATGGAGTGCCTGTTCCCATAGAAGGAGAGTTTTGTCCTTCTCATTGGCCCCTAGGCCTTACTACAGAAATGGATTTTCCATGAAGCTTATGAAGGTTAAACTTCAAGATCTCTCGCTTGTATGGGGCCCCTTCCAGGCTGGTGAAGGTCTCTAACTCGGTGTTTTATATGGTCAATTATTTTTGTAAAATTAACAAAGCGGAGATATTTCCTCTATTCTATCTTCCCCTTAGCTCAGGTGACTGGGAGGTGGCTCTAGGCCCCTGGTCTGATGCCTCTTTGGGTATTCACTTCTTTTCTATAAAGGTCTCCATGCACATAAAATATTAGAGTATCAATATCAAATAAAATGTGTATTTCTTCTCTCCTGTTAATCTTTTGTCAGTTTAATTCTCAAGCTCCAGGTACTGAACCTAAGAGGGGAGAGAAAAGATTTTCCCTACAGCATTCATTAAACTGCAGTGATTATGTAAATACGGTTAAGTGCGTAGTATATGATGTGCAAATTAAGATGAAGCATGCAGTGTAGGATCATGGATTAGAGCAAATCTAATAGGCTCAAACCTGACTGTCACCCTGGTCTATAGCCCACTGACCTCAGCTAACTCATGTGATGGGACCAAGCCAGGGTCACTCAGTATGAATGTAAGTGTAATTGGCTTCCGATCTAACATTCAGTTTTATACCCCTTGAACTCAGGTTACATCACCACATCATTTGCTATAGCACTTGAGTAACTTGAACACAAACCTCCCATTACTGCCAAACAAAGGCCAAACTTACGTTAGCTCAGAAACTGCTATTATCACAGGGAAGGTGGGTACGTTTCTCGAACGTGAAGTTAGTAACTTTCGCCCTCTGAGGGATGTACAGACGCCAACACTCATTTTGACATTGGTTCCTCCTGAATATTAATAATCTCTGTTTACTTTCAAAGAAAATGTATTCCATATGTTCCAGAATCATTTGTACCTAAATCACCACATGGCAGACATGAATAAATGTTACATACACATATGTATAAACATTTTGCGATGTGGAGGAGACTACTTTTATCTTTAAAATGAACAATTTTCATTTTGATCTCTGAAAGGGGGAAAAACAAGCTGTGGGTTCTCTGTCTGGTTTGGCTACTCATCCATATGTAATCTCAGGCATGGGGAAGGTGCCCTTGCTTTGAACTTGAGCCCCACAGCAAATACTTCTGGATAGGAAGGAGCTAGACCTCCTGGTCTCCTGCTCTTGAAGCCCAATAATGACCACGGGGTCAAATCTGCACCCTGCCTCAAGGACCAGAACCATATCTTTAGCCCAAGAGTAGTGAGACTCTGCTGTCCTCCTCCTGACTCTGCTGCTAGGTGGTCATCTCACCTGGATTCCCCAGCGCTCACCAGATGGGCTGATTCACAGTATACACTCAAGAATCGTTTGTTGAGGGAATGGATGAAGAGCCTCTGGCCCAGGTGAAGTGTCCTGAAAGCAGAACAAGATGTTGGCTTACAGACGGTGGAGAAGCCCTATATCTTGTACAGGCCTGATAGACCGTGGGGTTTCCTGAGTATTGGATAAAAGGACACATGATTGAATTAACGGCTCTCATCTTGGATGTCAACACACCAACAAATGGGCATGCCTTGTCTCACTTCCTGATGACAAAGAGCGCAACACACTCAGCCCTGGGCTCTGTCCTGTTGGGCATTTTACGAAATGATTTGGATAGAAGCAGAAGCAAATGTTCATCACTGAAGGGATGTGGGCAGAGTGAATAGATTGCATGTCAGAATAGTGATTCGGAATGACCTGCCAAAATGACATATAATAATTAGGTAAAACCAAAAATGGGCTTCGTTTAAATGACCACTGACTTGACTTGGGTATAAATCCTTCCGGTGTTTGTTGTTATACCTTCCTACCTGCCTATCTCTCTATTTTATACAAACATATATGTACAGAGAGACAAATATGTATATACTTTTATTTTTTTAGACAATAGGGGTCACTCAACACATGCTATAGTACAATCTACTTTTGTCCTGTTAGCACCACATCATTAAAATATTCTTCTGAAATACCACTTTCTCACACCACAGTAGGCATTCTGGGATTTATTTAATCATAAGGTTGTTTTTAATTTTATTATTTTGGACACTGTTACCATGAACATGCTCCTAATTAAACCCTTGCCCCAACCAATAATTCTTTAAGATTCTTCCTAAAATGTGGCTGTTGGCAGATTGTAAGTCTTTGTGTACGTTTATGTTACAAGTGGCATCTCAATGGTTTGAACTCATTTTCTCGACTTGAGATCCAGATATTTCTTGCATTTTCGTCAGCGATTTGCATTTCCTCTGACAAAATGAGATTTCAAAAATATAGGTTCCACATTTGTTTCCCTCCGGTTCCCTAATAGAATTGTAAAATGTGGAAACTTGGCCTGACAGCAGATTGCATGAAAATGAAAATGAAAAAAAAAAAACACAAGGAGAATATGATAGCAGTCTTCAAATATTTGGATAGTTAGTATATAGAAAAGGAATCGTGTTTAGTTTATATTTTTCCAAGAGGAAAAAGTAGGGCAAGCAGACGGAAAGTTACAGGCTGGCAGGCTTTCGTTCACGTTCAGAAGGAACTTTGTAACCGTCTCAGCTGCGCAAAAATTGAATGGATTGGCAACTGGCTTCCGGCTTGGGCTAACCGGGTGACTTTCTGTCTTCACACTCCATAATTCTTTGCTTCTGTGAATGGGGGCTCACACTAATATCTTTAATAAATGTGTCGCTATCTACTTATTTAATATCAACTACCATGTAAATGGAACTGGAAATACCTTTAGAAGTACCACTTTTATTTCACCTAATCAAGAGACTCTGGCCCTTTGGGTTTTTCTTCTTTAATTCTTATCTGAGCACAAAAACTTAGACTCATTTTATTTAGATTTTCATCTAGTCAATTTATAATATGTTTATGTTACCTTATCAAGGAGATTACTGGGGCTGTTAAACTTTAAAGTAAACCACGTACTAAAACATGAACAGTTTAATAATAGACTAGAAGAATGGTCTATTTAAAAGGCCTGCTTAGAATCTGGGAGTATTCATAGGCATTTAATTTAAGTAATATATGCTCTTAAAAGTAATACAACTAGGGGTTGGGGTAGAAATAAGTAAAGGTGTTCAAAAAGTCCAAACTTCCATTTATAAAATAAATGTCCTGGGGGTATCCTGTACAGCATGGTGACTAAGGCTAATAATACTTATTATTGCATATTTGAAAGTTGCTAAGAGAGTATTTCTTAAAAGTTCTCATTACAAGAAAAAAATGGTCACTGTATATGGTGACAGCTGTTAACCAAATTAATTATGGTGATTGTTTGGCCACATATACAAATACTGAATCATTTCATTGTACACCTGGAATTCATATGCTTTCTATGTGAATGATACCTCCATTAAAAAGAAGTGATACTATTTTGCATTTAACTAACCTATACGTTTTCAAGAAGTTAGATGTGCCGCCCCTACCAATGAGTTCAAAGTTCCCAGTTCTGGAAGTTTGGTTCTGGCTTGAAATCTGCAAGTGATGAGATCAAAATTAGCAAACATTTTCATCTTTTATTTAAGATGTTCCTTCTCCTTTCTCCTCCTGGTGCACCTGGTGAAGTGAATTTACCTGTCCTTCTTTCCCTCTCTTTCAAGCCCTGAAGTAAGAGGGCTGTGGAACACATCTTATGCCAACCCAGAGTCACCTAATCATTCCCCAAGGGCAGCCCCTTTGCTGCATTAACTGCAGAAATCAGCCTTTCAGTGTGGTTTATAAGAGGGCATCACATTGCAGAGCACAGGGATTCTGAATCAATTAGTCAGATCTAAGGCTTTAATTCATCATAATACGGTAATAAGCCAGACATGCTGTGGTATGCATTAGCGCCCGACGCTTTCCAATATTCCACTATGGGTTTTTTGTGTTGTTTTTTTTTTTTTTAAGCCCAGCTTGTTAAGTGATACCAGCCTACGTTGTGTTATATGATCGTGCTGATACTGCAGATAAAATATAGCTGCTATTTATTTTGGTAATTTAATATGGTAAAAGGACTTTGAGAAAATTCTGCTGTTCACATGCTATTTCAGGGTAACAGTGACCCACCCTGATGCAGAGAAATTGAGTTAAACTGGGCTCGGTGTTTCTATTCTGTTTTGTAGCAACGTGTTTCTGGGCTATGTTTAACCCAAGAAAGCTGAAAACGCTGACCGGTCAGGGAAGAAAGCCCATAGCTTGGCCATAATGTAAGAGTAGGTCCCGATTCCAGCATCAGCGCCATCTATATTTTTGGCAAGTCACTTATGGTTTCTCTACTCCCATCTCCAATTTAGGGAACTAATAGCTTCTCTTAGGAATGCTGTCTTTCTAAAAGTATGTGAGAGGAGAGAATGTATCTGGCCTGCTTGATTTGGCTTATAATGGAAGTGTACCCAACCACTCTCAAGAAATCCCACGTGGTAGAAAAACCTAGATGTCACCCAGGAACCTTTCCTGCCTTGTTCTGGCAGAATCCACCTAATGAACATAACTCAGAGGTCAGAGGTGAAAACTGGAAAAGAGACAAGCTCACAGGCTACTGGAAGTTTTCCCAACATGCTCTGCTTCTCCACTGGCATGCCTTCGGATTGTACTTCTCTTTGCCGGGAATGTTGGTCAGTACCTTTAGGGAATGGATTGGGGCAGGATGCTGGTTCTTATCTATGTGGGCAAAAGCAGGTTATAGCATAATCACCTGGAGAATTTTCCAAATGCCTCTCTTCTCTGCGCTTCCTGACGCTCCGCCACCCCCACCCCTGCCCCGCCATTAGGAATCCTGGTTTATAAAGGGCCGAGTAACTGCAGACAGGGTCGATGTTTTTGCACACTGAATGGGAAGAAAGAAGGTGAAACAGTACGTTTGCAGTCACCAACTAACTCCTAGCTTCTGATTTTTCCATCCACCTTCTCCTTTCCTGGTATTTTCAGAGGAATGCTGTATGTCAGGACCTCTGCTGAGTGCGAGAGATGGAGAAATAAATCAGCCTTTGTTCCCGTGGAACTCTTGAAGATCCAGTTAGGGAAACACACACACAATTTATTTAGTGGGAACCATAAAGACAGAGCACTTCACTGGACTGGTCTCATTAGGACTGGAGTGAAACTCGCTATAGGAGCCAGAAGAGTCCAACAGAAGGGGCAAGTGCGTAGAGGTGGTCTCTTGTTAATAACAGTCCTGGATTGGTGTATTTGACACAAACCTTCTGTCTTCTCAGAGTCCCTCCTCTGCCCCCTTCACTCTTTCTTAGTCACAAGTGCCAAATTGCCCTTCTCCTTCCCGGGTGGGCTATGGCACAGGGGTCTGGCTTCCTGAGAGGGTGCAAGGAGGCAGATAGGACTTCAGAAAACAATGCACTTCTCAGCGGTTAAACACTGACCAGGGGGGAATGAGACCAAAGGGAACTCCACACGTAATTCCTCTCTTTGCTATCCTCCCCCTGGGCTGCTCTGAGATGTGGTTCTCCTTGCAAACCTACCATGGATTTCTTCCCTGTGAATAGAGTGAACACACTTCTTGAGTTATCTGCTATGTATCTTTGCAACTTATGACAAAGCAATGGCCAGTGAAATAACCCACTGTGTTGCATTGCTTCCCAGCTTTCCTTGTCTCTGCTGTTCCTCCCCTCCATTCCAATGTCCTTGGCTAGCACTCCCCAAATCAGTTGTTCACCTTTAAATCTTTGCCTCAGACTGCTTTCTAAAAGACCCAGAATCAAACAGCCAGATTTGTGACTATTCAGTGATTCTTCTCCCACTATGATTAAAACACTTTTAAGGAAAAGAAACTAGATTAAGTCCTTTTTGAAATCTTGATTGCTTATTCTATATATTAAAAGCAAAATTATCGAAATACCGACAAACCATTTCCTAGTGATTACTTGACCTCAAATGAGCAAATGGTTACCCGTTTTCTAAGAGTGGGATTACTTCATTCATGGCATGTCCAGGAGCTAGTCCTAGCTCTGCAGTTTACAGAGGAACTCGTGTGAGCTGTCCGATCTTCCCTGGTTGATCGCCTTCCTGGGTAGACTCAAGGGCTCAAGGGCTGTATGTAAGACAAAGAACTTGAAAGCTATTTGCCAAGAAACTAATTCTCACACATTCATTATGACTTCGCCATGAAGAGCGGTCTTTTTCCAGACTTAACCTTATGCTTCCTGAACAAATCTCATACATTCCATGTTTCTTCTGTTCCACAACCTAGCTTACAAATGATGTGGGCCTCTTCCTCTTGCTTTCATTCTTCTCCGTTATCTCCTGTAGAAGCAAAGGCCCCTCAGCTGCTAGCACTTGCCTGTCTCCTCAGCTTCTTTCCAATTTGTACCCAATATTCATGACTTCAAATTATTTCCTTTGGAACTTTGCATCATTCTATAACTTTTGTTTGAAGTTGAACGTAGGTATCCTTGAACCTTATCTCAGTATTTTTCTTGACACCTGTCCAAAACCTTCCAATAGCCACAAACTGATTCATTGGAAAGATAAATTTTCTCAATGTGAAGCCAATACCAGTAGTTCAAAGACAACAATTGTTCCAAGAAAATAAAACATTCAAATACAACCCCTATCACCACCGCCGCTGCCATCCTGCCAGGCTCTCAGCCCCATGGGGGATATCTGACTGGTTCACTGCTCTTCCTCCAGAAGCTAGAGCACCCACAGCAATGAGTGAGTGAGTCAACAAATGCGCAGAGGTCTCTTTAAAATGTACGCAGACCTATTCAGGGCCATGTCTCATTCCTACCCAACTTCAAAGGGGCAGAGTGCATGCCGTCCTTCTAAGAAGACTTCCTTGGACTCCGTACTCTCTGAGTCATCCTCCATCCTTCGAACTTCTGTGAAGTTTTATATGCCCGTCTCTTGTGGCAATTATCACTTTCTACCTGGAAGCACACTTACATCTGTACTTGTATCTTTGAGTTCTAGTCCATCTTTCAAGTCTTCACTGCACTTGGCACAATGGCTGGCCAACCTTCATGCCACTGAATAGGTTGTGTGTGTGTATGTATCCTGGGTTATGAAACCAATTTAAGTCTTTACCTTTGGGAATGCCATAATTGCTTCACTCAAAATAATATGCATAGGTAACAGGAAGTTAATCCTGATAATACCCTATCTAAGTAAGAGAAAAAAATTTTTTTTCATATGCTAAGCAATAACTTACTCACAAAATTGATTCTAGAGGTTGGCAGTTGGGAGGGGGGTAATAACTATGGCAAAAATAACATCAATATCATATTTCCCTGGAGTAAGAGCCTTAGGCATTCATCCTCTGATTTATCTTCCACTGTGTGCATACTTGAGACAAATTGTATTATTATTGTTACTTATTAAAGGAAAACATAGGATTTCCCTCTCATGCTTTTCTTCTGGTTGACCCCAAATTTGCTTTGAGGCCATTGCTCTAACACTCACTCTAATTTTCCTCTAAACTTCTGGATCATAATTCACCCAGATCATTAGCAATTTTCTTTCCTTATTGCATGATTTCTGTCTGCCCCTGGGTGGCTTTATTTTAATTAGAAGAAAAAAAAAAAACAGAATGGAAATGTTTCAATTGTAAACACACAGAGGTTCTGTGGGCAAATATGAGTTTGGCAGAAGAAAGGCCCGTGGTCAGCTTAGCTGTAGCTTATTGGCTCAAAAACAAGAATAATTTTGAAGGAAATTAGGACAGTTTTTTTAAAGTGACAATTTTCTCCATCAGGTAGATTACATGATTTCCTGTTATTTTATGATACTGATATTTCACTTATACATTTTCTCCAGCTCCCATAAAATTTTCCATCTGGAGTGTACTTTTCTAATCCCTTTGTAAGCCTTTGGATTCAGTTTCTCCTCCCCCAACCTCTCTTCTTTTCTTTTTCTTCTTCTTTTTTTTTTAAGTATCAGTTTCCAGCAACCTTTATCAGATACCAGAAAACATAAGTTTACATCTTCGCTAAGGAGCTTATCCACTCTCAGAAAGCTACCCCAATAGCCCTGGAGAGCATAGAATGGGGGTTGAAATGAGGCTTAACTACTAAAGTTACCTTTGCCTGAAAACTTAGCTCATGCCTTGAACAGCTTACAACGAAAATCCTTGAAAATTAAGACTCCTAGGGCTTCCAGCCGATAGACGTTTTTCCACACAAGAGACGAAAGAGCAGGTACAGCTGAGGTTTCTTTCAAAGGGGGAGGGCCAGCAATTGGCTGTGGTCTGTAGGAAAAGAAAAATAAAGCAAATGTTCTTTTAAAAGCTTAAAAAGTACCAAGCGGATCTATTCCTCCCCCTTTCTCCCCGTGGAACTGTAAAGCCTTCCCAGGCAGAGGAAAAGAAAGAGACAGAACAAAAGCTGAAGCTTCGTGGGGATAAAGTTACAGACTGATTACCACTTATGCGATGAGATTTTATTACTGATGGAACAAAACGGGAAACGTTTCTTTCATTGTGGGCATTATGTCCTGTTTCTGGAATACAGTGGGCTGCTTCATTCATTCGTACGACATGGCGGCTCCATGGGCTTCCTCTTGCCCACCTTCGTCTACTGGCCGTCCAGGGGCGGGACCTCTGCCACACTGGACCTGTCCTGGTCCTCCTCCCATGCCTGGTGGCCCTCTTCCAGGGGTGTTGCCATGGCTTTCAGAGTTTTAATAGCATCCCAGGAAAGTTTGTTTATAGAAAAATATGGGAATGATAATAAACATGTTGACCAGAGTTTTTAAGTAGGAATGCTGGGAATGAATATTGGATTCTGAAAGGTGAAGTGCTTTCCCTGTCCAAAGGAAGGAGAGAATGGACAGGCGGCCGGTTGTGTGATTGCATTTGGGATCTGCAGCACAGCTCGAGGCACAGCCAGGCAGCCCCAGAGAGGGCTCGTGAGCCAGAGGCCTAGAGAATGTAAAGAATGACAAAGGACCTTTTGTGGGGGAGGACGCTGAGCGTTCAAGACCAGAAGGTTGTCCTCCTCCTTCTCAGTGTTCTGGAGAATAATTCCAAGGTTAGGCTGTCTGCTTCATCCTGCTGCCACAGTTAATACAAAAGTTGGACTGTTATCGAGATAATCCACACCAAAGAAAAACTACTGGCGCAACAAAAACTTCACGTATTTACATTCAAAATGGATCTTGACAGCTTATCTCGATAAATTATATTCAAAATATGTCCTGATATGTCGAAGACTTGGTTCGTGTTTCCCTAGTGAATGAATGAATGAATACACGAGTTAATGAGAAAACCGAACAAATTACAGGCTTCTGTTTCACTCTGCACTTTGCCCGAATCGACAGCACCTCAGCACCTGGATTGAAACATTGCATGTTGGACATTTTACATACCTTTCCTCAGTAATTTATGCAGAAGTCCAAACGTTGCCAGCCATTCAGAGACATGGGCCTACTTTCATGACGTTGCATTCTTGCAAAAGCAAGACCACTTCTTGAAATGATGGCACTAGCCAAGGAATCATGCAGTCTTTGGTTGCCAAAACTATCAAAATTGACTTTTTTCCTGGGGGAGTGAAATGATTTCTTGGAGAAAAATGTCAGATGAGAACTATCTAGAGAACAGTTTACTAAAAAGGGACCATTAGCCTCAAATTAAAGACAGCATTTAAGGACATGCATATTAAGCTGTTGAAATTCCAGTAATGATTTATTCATTAATTTAAATGAACACTTTACCGTTGTTCCTAATGGTGGTTATATTGGAGTCCAATTTTTCTCATCATTCCTTTCCCCCATTATAAATAGAAGTTAAATGTTCTTCTGACTTGGGGTTGTGACAATAACGTACGTAAGAAATCGTACTTACCATAGTAGATCCATATGGAACAAGGGCTGGTTTCATTCCATGCAGCTCCTTCTGAGATGGGTAGTCTTACTGGTTCTCCCTGACGCTTTCAGGAATTCTTATTCACACATCACCCTTCTTACTCTAGTTTGTCAACCTTTCCCTTCAAAATGATGTGTAAACGAGGGGAAAAAACCCTTTTTCCTTCTCTGTTTGCAATTATTGAGGCCGACACGAGATAAATCTGACCACCAAGGGAAGATGAGGTGGAAATCCAGGAAGAAGGGATACAAAAGTTCACGTTAGACTGACTTTCCAATGTAATTGAGAAACCTGAGGGATTTACCTGGCCCACAGTGGGCAGCTTAATAATGTTTTTAGATAGTGTTAGGGGGGGGAAATAAGAAGGTGGGTTTTCTTTATCTTTTTTAAACTATGACAAAATGCACATAATATAAAATTCACCTTCATAACCATTTTAAGTGTACAGTTCAGTAGTGTCTAGTATATTCACACTGATGAGCAAGCGATCTCCGAAACTTTTCATGCACATTAAACACTCTCCCTCCCCCAGCCCCAGGCAGCCGCCGTTTGACTTCTTTCTATGAAAGTGACAACTCCAGGGTCCTCCAGTAAGTGGAATTGTAACACTGTTTTCCATTGCGACTCCTGTGTTTCACTTAGCATAAGTGGATCTTGTTTGTTTTACTTAGAGTAAATGAATCCTCAAGACTTATTCATGTGATAGCATACAGCAGAGAATCTTCTTCCTTTTTAAGATTGGGTAATATTTCATTATATATACATGGAGATACACACACACACACACACACACACACACACATATATATATATATATATATATATATATATATATATATAATTCACATTGTATTTGTCCACTCACCCACACCCACTGGGAAGCTGTCTTATTGGCAGAGTTCTGCAAAGATGTTTACTGACCTGTTGTCTTCACGTAGACATATCATATCCTTCCTTGGAAATAAATATTTTTTATCAAAAAGGGAATACAAGAAATGATGGCTTATACTGCATTTCCCATAAAATGATCTTGCCCCAACCAATCAATATACAGATATGTTGACTTTTCAAAATTTAGGTGTCTGCATCCTATTCTGTTCACCCATTTGATGAAAATAAAAAGTGACTAGGGCCCTAAAGATTCATCTGTAGATCAAACTCAAGGTTCACGCTCCTGGAAACTTGGGCTATGATAGCACAGAGTTAGCTTTTGGATGTGGAACCTTAAGGAAAGCACACCTCGCACAAGTATCTGAGCTCAGGCCCAATCCACCCTGCACCGTCTGTACCTTCCCATGTGAACGTGTCCATTGTGGCAGCTGATGTGCTGACAAAGAGGAGAAATTTCCTTTTCCACTGGTAATCTTTTACCCCAGTTATCTTGTAAGCATGGTAAGGGCCCGGAGGTGGAAATATCACTAATTTGGATCTAATACTTGTAGGTTTCCAGACAAAATACAGGACACTTGTTATATTTGATCTTTAGATAATAAACGAAGAATGTTCTAATGTATGTATGTTCCATGCAACACTTGGGACGTACTTATGCTAAGACATTCTTACGCTCGTTACCTGAAATTTAAATCCTCTATTTTTTATTTTCTAAACCTGACAATCCTGGCTCATTCACACCCTTATCTGTGGGAACTTGAACTTAGGTGGCCAGAAGAGACAGTCAAGTGTGGTAACACTAGGGGGCGCTGTAAGAAACTGAGAGCAAGGCCCTTCTGGGAGTTCAATTAGGTCTGTAATTCCTGGGAAGAAGAGGACCTCCAGCAAAGAGCACTGAGGCAGTGAGGACAAGGTGAGGACAGGCACAGTGGGGAGGACAGGCACGGTGGGGTGACATAGCCATCAGAGCCACCCAAACCAACCCCAGCAGGGACAGGGCACAGCCAAGCAGGCCAAGTCTCTGGTGACTGGGGAAGTCCCAAGGCCATCAGCCAGAGCAACAGAGGCAACGGCTCAGATACCGGCCTCAGCAAGGACAGTTAAGAGTTTTACTAGCTTTCAGGTATCCTGCCAATGGTGGGAGTGGACAGTTGAGAGCTGATGTTCTAATGACCTGCCAATGGTGGGAGTGGACAGTTGAGAGCTGATGTTCTAATGATTCCGGTGGTGGGGGCTCCTTTCCAAGCCTCTTTTTAATCCCGTTGCATGGCCCCTTTGGGCCACCTCCCCACCCCACCCCACCCATACACGCGCACATATTCTCAGAGTGATGTTGTCAAAAACCAAAACTAACCAGACTCTTCAAGGGCAGAAAATGTACCGTTTGTTTCCTTGGACAACTTCCCAAAGCAGCTGCCCCCAGTCCTGCATCAGCGTCCTCCCCACCTTGTCTTCCAATATTGACACCCACACAAACCAAGACACCTCCCTGAGCTCCCCAGGCTTTCGGGTATAAAGGGAAACACTCCGAAGTGAAAGAGACCTTAGTGATCCAAAAAACAGTAAAACCGGTCAATGCCAGAAAGTCCAGTGCAGATGAGGCTCACTAAATACCAGAGTATCAGTCATGAGCCTAATGTCCTTCCCTTTCTACACCCATAGAGAAAAGCAGGACTTGTCAGCAGCAGTCGAAAAGCCAACACACTCCTCACACCCTCCCTCTGACTTCGGTCTTCGCTCATATCCTCTATTCAAGAAGCTTCGCAGCTTGGAAACCAGGTACTCAGAGTGCAGGACGACATCCACTCACTACACACGCCTTTAGAACCCACAAAATCCATCCGAAGGCAGAGGGAAACATTTACATAGGCCCTGAACACTTCCCTGTCCTGTGTCTCTTATCAGAGGAAGAAAGCACAAAAATAAAGAATCATAGGTTCATACAGTGACCGGAGTGACACACTGGGTGCAAAGACCTAGGCGTTGGATTTATCCAACGGAAGAGGAATACTAGCTAGCTCTTCTGAACATGTGTACTCATGACCCATAAACAAACTCTATTCTTTTTGGGAACCAGAAAGAGCAAATTTAAACAAAATAAGCCCAATTCGGCTCTGCATGGAGAGGGCCTAGGACTGTGGTGACGGAGCAGAGAGCTGTCACCCTGGTTGGCTTTGAGGTCACCTCTCCATGAGATGACTGTCTCTTTCAATGGATGCGTGGGTTCTGGGAAATGGCTCTTACATGCATCTGCCTTGCGGGCACAGAGTTGCCAATAGTAAGTAGTAAATACACTCATGAAAACGGATAAGGAGGTCAAAAGCAAGTTCACAAATAGACTGTATCACTGGTGATGTGCAGCTATGACAAAAGGGTCATGAGGGCATAGAGCTTATGCAAAAGCGTTCTGCTTATGAAGTAAACCAAAATCCGCAGCCAATGCACAGGGATGAGCTGGGGGGCATATTGCCTTTGTCCAGGGCTTGATAGGTTGCAAACTGTTTTGTGTACATTTTCTCCTTTGATTTTCAGAATAGGTCTGTGAGGTAGACACTACTATTCTGATTTTGCATTTCAGAAAAGCAAAGATCTTGCTTACCTCTCCAGACCCGTTTCTCACCACCTTCCCCTGGTCACTGCCATCTCTCCAGGCTCCCACCTGCCTTCCTCACACTCCCGGTCCTGGCAAACTGACATTCTTTGCATTAAAGTGCCCTGCTCACAGCTGTCTTGTCTCTCTGGCTAGTAAGACGAGAGCTCCCCTGCAAAACGTGCTTTCCTCAAATACTAATCGAACCTTTGAAGTCTCCGGGTAAAGCGCAAGGAGGCTTCACTTGACCCTTTGGGACAGATGGATCTTCTCTGTGCTGCCTTGGGCCCCCACATGTCCCCCTCACAGTAGCACTTACTGCACTTGGTCGTCGCGATTGTTTAACAGTCTGTGTTCTTCACTCAGATTGAAATTCCGCGGAGGCATGAATCACATCCAGTGCCGAGAACAGTGCCCGCTACAGGTGCCGAAAACACATCTGTCGAAAGAACAAACATAGTGACTTCTCCGGGACAGAGGTGACCTTCAGGCCCGGGACTAGAATCCAGCCTCCGATTCCAGTGAGAGGCCAGATGTTATGCGCTTGGACTCAGCTGCATGTTTTGAAGATAAAAGAGTAGTGACCAGGTGAAAGGATGTTCTGGGGAACTGGAAGTAGCCGAAGGACTCTCAGTAAATATTTATCAACAAACTTAAAGTTCACTAGACAAATCTTGGAAGAAAGCACAAAAATAAATTTTTTTTCATTTTGGTGATTTGTATCACCAAAGTGTTCACAATATATTACAGTCACACTCTTGACCTATCCCATTGGAAACCGCAGCTCTGATAGGAAAAACACACCACGTCTTTTAAATATGAGTCCTCGTGTGCTTTAAAAAGGGTCCAGCCAGCACGCCTTCAATAACATCTTCCTTCAGTTAAGCAGCTTTTGTGATAAATGCAAAGATGACACGGCTGCCTCCCACACACGATGTTCTGCGTGATCTGAACACATGAACTCACCCCTGCGCGAGGTGAAAAGTGTTTCTGGTGCCGTCTCGTCCTCCGGGATCAACCAAATTAGTCAACCTTCTCCACCGATATCAAAGTCATCTTTAATGTGTATATCTGTCTGCAGCTATTACATCACCTTTTCGATACTTCTGTCTTTCTCGTTTGCTATTCCTCTGTGTTCACCTAAATGAGCATCCAGACCCTTGTGCTCAACCAAACGTCCCTGACTAATGTTTTTTTTTCCACTTTGGAACAGAAGCAAATGACTTACATATGAAATCTATTCCCTTCTCTCTCTCTCTCCCCCATCTCTTTTTCTTGGGGGGTGGGGTGGGCAATCTAGTTAAATAATTGGCTCCACTGCTTTCTTCCACTGACGTGACTAGCTGTTTCACTTGATTACCCACGGTGCAGTTTTCTCACATGCACAGACAGTGATTTTCCGATTCAGAAGCTGGAGCATTGCTGATGATCACAAAATGTGTAGGCTCGGAAATCAGCCGAGCTCAACCAGACACTGTCTAGAATCTCGCCTTCACGCTCACACCAAAAACACCTCAACAAAGATCGTTTCATTACCTGTAGAGGGACTCTCCGGCCCCAGCTCTTCATATGTCTCTGGAAGGGAGGGAAATTCCATTTCTCTCCCAAGAAGGGGAAAATGAGAGAAATGTTTTTGTCTCTTCCTTGCATTCACTCCCTAAGAGTGAAACAGTGAGTGGTCGGGTGGGCAAGAACGGAAAGAGGAACATGCACACGTGACCTAGTCCCTTCCAGCAGATCCAGCCTGCTCTCCACCTCGCCCTCCATGTGCAGCCACACTCGGGCAGGGTTTAGTCTTCCAGGCACAAGCCTGCAGCTTGGTGAGCTGGCTCAGTCTAGGGGGACGCATTTAGGAGACTTGACTGCACGGTCCTCTAAACCACAGGTGGCAACCACGAGACCTGTGGGCAGAATCTGGCCCTCCACCTTGTTTTATCCAGCCTGCACCTTGTTTCTACCCAGTGACAGCACCGAGCTCTCGCTAAACTATTAAAGAGTAGTTACATTTATACAGTCCTAAAATTGCATTTGGTCATTAGAAGGCAACTGTGAGGCTGATGTGACCCCTGGTGAAAATGAGTTTGGCGCCCCTGCTCTAAACCATGTTTTCCAAACCCATTTCCCATCCCAAGGCGAATATTCATTTCTCTGACCCGCCGTCTATCTGGTTTAGAGTACAGAGGAAGACGAGGGTATGATGAATTACCAAATCTCAACAAGTGTCTAGTTTTGTTTCCTCTGAGAGCCCTTGACCGATGACATTGCTTATATCGCAGTGCCACCAGGAAATATGCAGACATTTGTCCTCTGAGATGCCAGAGTCCGGGCCCTGCCACTTGCACGATTGGTGATCTTGTAAACAAATGAGTTTCTCTTTGCCTCACTTCAAAACACGGCCAAAAATGCATAGCTACCTCATGCTGCTTTTGTGGGAAGGCAATGAGTTAATTATATGCATACCCCAGCACTGTGTCTGCTGTGCACAGGTCTTGCTTTGAATCCTAACTCTGTCACTTAACAAGCATTAAGATGCCTCCCCAAAGTACCCATAAAGATAAAGCTAAGCAGAGAATAAAGGACGTTATCTGCATAAAGCATGTATGTAATGTTTATCTGAGAAAGAGAGTGCATTATCTCATAGAAAGACCCTAGTTGGTTTAAATTCACCATATATGGTTCAGCTGTCCTAGTCCTTCCCCCTGGGTGTCTCTCCCCCATAATGTTCCTGGGGGGAAAAAAGTGTGTTTGTAGAAGAAGCTCCTTTTGACTGTAAAACTACAAGAAATAGTACCTGGTGACCCCTTCCAGTGCTAACTAAGAGCTATGCTGGTCCTCTCAGGCTTGTAGCAGAGACTTTGAAGACCTCACTAGGAGAGGCTCTGAGATTTCCAGGTCTCCTGAGCAAACCTGAGTGGGTTAGATAAGCAAGGTAAAGTGCTCCCATTGGCTAAGTGGGGCCATTGTGTTTGAACAAACACTTTTGAAAGGTAGGGATAGTCTTTGCATTTTTTCCTCTCTTGGAAACCGAACCTGGGGGGTATTCAGGATTCCATCCCCTGCCCTCTTGTGAATTTCCTTTTCCCTCTCAGCTGCCTTCACTCTACTTGTCAGCACTTCGTATTCTGTGGACCGTATAAGCTTGCCTTTGTTCCTACTATTTTAAGCTTCCTCCTTATCAGGGGAATGGTACTTGTCCCTTCCTTGCTCCACTGTCTCAGCATCAGGTTTGACATCCCCAGACCGGCTGGAGCCACACAGCAGAATCCCGGCAAAGCTAAAGGGGACCCTTTTCTTTCCTGAGATGTTTGCACTTTCTCTTCTGAGGTTCACATGGTAAAAACAAAGGAGTGATTTTCCCTAAGCAAAAGAGCATTTTTATCCTGACACAATGCTACATCCTATTAAAGGATGCTTGCCCTGTAGTCGTTTATAAGGAGAAAACTGGCTTTCAAATGGAAGTTCTGTGTGTGTATGTTTGATTTTCCTGATACCGTATGTCCACAGAAAGTAGTAACATTTTTAGTATTAATTTGATCCCAGGGCCAGTCATACCCACATGGGGATGGACTAGCTCCCCGAGGCACTTCAGTCTTCCTTAACTGCTTGTGGATGGCTGAACTTACCGCTGTAGAGCAGACAGCCTTTTATCCACCCCTTAGGGACGGGTTCATGTGAAAATGCGGCAAACTACAGAGACACCTTGACGAAGGCACTGGTTGTCCTGGAAATAGACACCTGGTCTATTCCCACCTTGGTTCACCTGAAGGATATGAGCCACACGGATACCACAGGGGCCCTTGCGGGCAGTCCTCCTCACCAGGTTTAGGTTAGAAGGGCAGAGGGCTCTAGGAATCACTGACACTAACTCCTTTTCGAAGAGTGAGCTCTGAGAGAGGGATAGGCACTAGGAGAAAAGGAGCCACAGAACAGGAGGTCAAGGGCACTGAAGGTAAATTGGGAGGACTTTTTAATTTTGCCCAAGGTTGGCTCTGTCATAGCCCCAAAGCATAACCCTTTCTGTGCATACTGATGCACCACTGGGCACAGTTGCTATGCCACCTCTCAGCACCTCTGCACTGATTGTTCAAATCACTGACCTCCTTCTACCTACTCTTAAAAGGGTCTGACACAGCCCAAGGTGTGTCAAGCACAAATGCACCTATCTCTGCAGAGTAGGTGGAAACCCTCAGAAGTGCCAGACAGAAACTAGTGTGGACAGATAGGAAGTTGCCAAGATAGGAACCCTCACCATTCATTAAGAAGTATCTTGCATCTGTACAAAACGGGGGTTATACACACATTTACTTCTTACACCTTCTCTGTGAGGTGCTGGTATACTGTTTTCAAGAAGAGAAAATGGACAACTTAGAGTGCTTAATAACTCGATCACACAGTGGCTGACTCCAAAAGCCTCTGGTCTTTCTACAATATTGTGTTATCCTCTTCCTTCATGGGCTGTGGAAATGTTTACAGCCCACAGGTAAATTTCCAGCCCCTAGGCAGATGGACAATCCTCGCCCCATTTGCCTGGCAGTTGGAACTTTCTTCAGCGGTGATATACTTGGAAGCATTTGAGCTGGGTGTTTCTGGCTAATGTTATAATCAAGTATAATAAGCATGACTCAGAGGTGAACTAATAAAAGTGCTCACGAAAAGAAACCAAACAGCTTGTTCATTCCCACAGCCATGTGGAAGGATGGTTGGACCACCACTCTTTAGGCATGAATTACGGTCAGCAGCTTGGAGCTAGAGAAAGGGCTCCTCCTCTGTCTGCCAACCTCCCAAAGGAAAAACTAGATTCCTGGTATAGCCTTGGGCAGTGATTCTTAACTGTGGCCCCTACGGCAATACCAACAGCAGCAGCACCTGGGAACTTGCTAGAAATGCAGAATCTCCAGCCAACTCCAGACCTAATGGGATTAGTGAATCCAACACTCTGAGGGTGGAACCTGGCAATCCTGTTTTAACAAAGAACCCTCCAGGTGATTTTAAAACACATTAAATTTTGAGAACCACTGTGCTTTCCCTCCTGCATCTTGATAATTTTATCACTCGGTGCAGTCCCTCAGCAGAACCACAAACACTGAGTGATCACCAGCTGTACCAGACGTGGTAGGGCTCTAAAAGAATCTTTTCCACCCTCAAGGAGTTATATGCAGACAGGAAGCAAGCACCAAACCACTGGAGCTAGCACACGCGTCCATGCTGCATAGATCAGACTCGGAGAGAGAGCCATGTGGCTGTTACATATGGTGAGCAGAGACCAGCCGATTATAGTTCAGGTGAGTAGAGAAAACGCATTCTCAAACACCACTTCAAACAATGCAAAAGATCTGTGGTTTGCTAAACAACTCTGGCGGCCAGCGGCCAATGGCTGGCTTGATGTTAATCCCTTGGAAATGGGGTGGCTCTTGGAGAAAAGCATAAAGGACTTAGAATAAAAAAGCCTGCAACTTAGAATCACAAACAGTTCCAGATTCTACACATAATTGCCCTTTGGCTGCAAACCAAAGGCTTGCGTGCTCAGCGTGGGAAGTACTTTTGGTCACGCATCAAGCCATCCCTGTGCCCACAGATAGTGATCTCCACGTTAAAGAATTCCATTCCCCGGGTCTGGGCAGATGGCTACATGGACCGGTCAGGGTGGTAGATAAGAGAGTTGTATTTGGACTTGGCCCAAGCAGAAAAGATTGAGGTGTCACGCTCGGTCAACAGAGAACTAGCCATTCGTCAAGTGCCTCTGTCTACAGAATGCTTACTGGATATAGGAGGCAGTTCAAACAGTACTCACTTTTGAGAAGTTCAGAATACACTTCCTAGAAGTGCCAGAAACAACAAATAAACAATTAAAAAACACAAAAGCAGAACCATGTAAATACAGACTGTCTTAATAGAGCAGAGTTATCCAAGTGGTGACTAGAACCAGATACTGTTAGCAACAAAAATATAGAAAATTAACAGAGAGCAGAGGCCTAATTCCAAGAAAAGGAAAATAGAATGAATGATGGTCGGAGGCAGGAGGGACAGAGGAATGAATGATGGTTGGAGGCAGGAGGGACAGAGGACACAAAAGAAGACCAAGAACATCTACTTGCTTGGGTATAAAAACCTAGGCCACTTTATAAGGTGGGTTAGGAGGCTCAGTGAGTAGGGCTCTTGAGATGTGTTATCTAGAAACTTAGCTATTTGTTGAAAGTGTCCTTTCAGAAGTAGATACAGAATTCCAGATGGTATGGTGCTATGGCAGAAATTGTGCCTGGAGACGACTTCCTGTTGGACCAGTGCTGAGGGCGAGAAGGTCCGCATCCTGCTTTGTGGTTGTGGAGTTAGAGGCATGAGGGAGAGGACTACAGAAACAGCACAGAGGACCATGGAAAGGGCAGAGTGGACAAGTAACCATCCCCCACTCCACCCCCAGCTGCCACCATCCTGCCCCCCCCCCGGTTGCAGCAGCAGCAGCCCTCGGAATCACCTACATTCACCCCGTCTTCCTGCTGGCCCTTTGGCACACACCACTTTTTCAAACAAGCCAAGCAGTCTCTGTCTCTTTACCTTCCTAGAGAGGTCTTTTCCAAGTGACTTGTGTCCAATTCCCTAAGGTCCTTCAGGCCTCTGCTCAGGTGTCCCCTTAGAGAGATGGTCCCTAACCAGCTTATCTGAAATAGCACCGCACCCCCACCACTACCCCAGCTAAGTCCCTCACCTTCTTTGTTTTACTGTGAGCACTCTGCAATGTCTGATGTGTGTGTGTTTATTTACCCACTAATGATCTGGCCCCTCCCACTGCAGCAGCAGGCCCTCCAAGAGCAATGGCTTGGTTTTTGTCCACTGTTACAGCCAGAGCATCTAACAGAACCAGGCACGTAGCATGCCCTCAATGCGTATTCGTCGAATGAATGAATGAATGAACGAACACTTATTTACATCGTCATCTTTCAAAATATGTTGACATTTCAGTTTTCCTTGACTCATCCCCAACATGCCTTTAAACTCAGACTTGATTCACATACCTGAGAGGGATCTGTCTGCGAATGGGCAGGTTTCTGTGTGGGCTGTCCCACACAGAGGGGGACCTCCTCTGTTATCTTAATGCCAGACATTCACGATTCGATGCATTTTTCTGTCAGAAGCAAGGCTCAGCTGCTTTACAACCAAAACAATCAACGTAATGAGCAATGAAAGTGGCAGCCCTTCAGTGCCTGGAAGATTTCTATCCGGGCCCTTGTGGTGATAGTCTTATTTCCACGCCCCTTTTCTTCCTCCTTGCAATTCCAGCTCATGGCCACTGCGCTTTAAAAATAACATTCTGCAATTCCCCGTAAATGAAGACAATGAGGATGAGAATGTGGGTGATGGTGCTGCTGCTGGTGGTGGTGACAGTGGTGATGACGGGTGAAATTACATTATTCTCTACCCATTTACACCCCCTGGTAGGTGCAGTTTTGTCAGTCAGCAACAGTTATTGATCATCGTGTATGGTGCAGTGTGCCAGGTGCCGAGGGAAATAATGAAGGTTTGTGTTATAGAGCAAATACCTTGCTTGTGGAAAACAATAAATATGTGTTGAGTGATTCATTATTGGAACCTTTGGTTTCAGTATTCACACTCTTATTCAGTTTTTCTTCTGTTTGTTTTTATTCTAAATTCAAGGCATATTTTATAAATAAAAAAAAAACTTTCATTACAGCCCAATGAAATAACTAGAGACAAAAATATTAGGAATAAAAGAATTGGATAATATGAGAAGCATAGACATATTTCATTTGAAAGCATAAAATGGTAGGGAAACAGGTTTACTCTCACCAAAAAAAAGAAATTTGGGGAGTTATAGCAACAGGACAGGAAGGGTGAAGAGGTGCCCAGTCCGTTTGTACCATCAACTGTCATTTAGACTCATTTAGACTGTGTGATCATTCAAACAAGCCTGAACTGAATTGTATTCACGCCCTATGTACATTTTAATGAGTTTTGTGAGAGAACAAATGGTTTAAATAAGAGTTTAAGTGAATAGTTAGGCTACTTAAGGGAAAGTGGCAGACAGTGCTGGCTGTCTCATATGCATTCTTTCTTCTCTTACTACTAACAGAGCCCAGATTTTGTGTAGGGCTGCAGTTTAGGCTAGGTGGGAAAAAAAGCATTCTCCTTTCCAGAATTTTTACAGCTCAGGGTGGTTGTATTACCCAGCAGGGGATCATGAAAGAAAAGTGAAATGTGATAGGGTTGCTTTCCCAGTTTAAAGGGCCAAACTCAGCTGGTGGATGCCTTGTGTCCTCAACCCCTCTCCCTTTTCCTCAATCTTGAAGGTGAATGCAATATCTGGAGGTAAAGCAGCCATCTTGCCACCATGAGGATGCAAACCACATGGTAAGAATGGTGGGCTGGGAGGCTCAAAAAAGCTGGGGTGCTAGACAACTTCCTTGAGTGGCTGCACCAGTCCTGAGCTAGCACTTCAGACCTTGTGGAAGCCACCATGTCCTAGTTTCAGTTACATGCAGCCTAACACAATCCTAATTGATGGAAAAAACTTCTAAAGGCCTTGCTTATATGCAATTTGACATAGACATTACAGACACGTCATAAATAATTCTTCTTTTCTATCCAGTCCTATGTTTTAGCTTTTACCACTCTGTTAGCCTGGTTCACATCACTATTACTAATTGTAAAATTTTGCTTCTCAAAAATAATATGTAATTATAAAAACAATTTTCACTGGCATACCCCATTCATAATTGTAGGATTATTTTCATCTTAGAGTCTTAAGTGTCATTTTTCAGTTATCTATCAGAATTGATGATGTGGGCAACTGAAGAAAGAGGCATAAATCATAGTCACAGAACCAGGTTCGAATCCTGCCTCCCCCACAAAACAAACTTCCTGCACCTGGATAGGTTACTCAAACTCTTTGTTTCCCTCTGCCATCCCATAAACCCTAGGCCACCACATCCATCCCAGCAGTTAGCACACCACGCTGAAACCACTAGTTGGTCTTTCTCCTCCACTGAAGTGTGAACATTTCGAAGTGAGGTACAGTGTCTTGAATTATTCTTCTCTCCTGGGATCTAACACACAGAGAGGGTGTCCTGTGAGCATGTGTTGAACATCTAAGTAAGCAATTCTGAAACTGTAACTGACCAATCAGCTGTCTACATCGGACATTTCCCTGCCAAAGGAGTTAAGAAAACAGAGCATTTGATGAAAATAGGAGAGGGAGCTGGGAAGTGACTGTCACGAGCAGCCAGAGGGGCTAGCCCACCAAGAAGTCTTTCAGCAAACCGGGCTGGGCCTGGGCCCTGCAGGGGAAGGCAAGGTGCCTGCTCAGTGTTCATCTGACTGCTCTGGGAGTGACACATGGGGACTGAAGAGGCCACTCGACGGAATTCCTAGTCAGTGTGAAGCAGGACTTGGACCTTGAGCCCACTGCATTCCTCAGACTTGGCATCCGTCCCTCCCATCAGCGGAGCACTCTCTGTGCCTTGGCCCGGGGGGGTGTATAGGGAGGTGGAACCCCCTTCCCCACACAGACACGGGCGGTGGTAGCATCGCCAGCACCCGGGCCCTGTCGGGTGGGAAGTGGAGCAGACGGAGCAGGGAGGGTGACCGTGCCTCTCCCAAGAGTGAGCCACGGCTTCGCAGACAAGAATCCACATGCTGCTGCATGAGTCAGAGAATCCACAATGCAGGTGGAACACCCACTTTGTTTCAAAACAAAAAACAAAAGCCCCAGCTCCTCCAGGAACCAGGAAGGGAAGAGAGAGTCCAGCGATGCTATCTGAGGTTCCTGGGAGAACTTTTCCAGCAGGCAGTCACCTCCCACATGCTAGCGAACAGCCACCCAGTCACCAGGTGGGTGTGCCTGTTACCTCCGTCCACAGGTGAAAAAACCAAGGCCCAGAAAGATGAAGCAACCTGTCAGGTACTGTGCAGCAGGACCGTGATCACACCTGGATTTCCCCCCCGGTCTGTGATTCCAGCGCTTCTGCCTTTAAGCTTTCTGACGAACCACCTCAAAGAGCCTAGTGCCTAGTGAGAAGCACCCTCACATGTAGGCATGCACACACCCACTCACACATATGCACACACGTGTTCACCTGCACTCACCTACATATACACACATACTTGGACACACAAGCACGCACACACACATGTACATATGGCACCCAGCATAGGGCTGCCTTCTCCTACCCCTCCTCCTCCTCATAAAAGTCCTCAGAGTTAGCCAAGGACTCTCCCTCACTGAAAACAATATTTTTAAGGTTCTACAAAGAGCAGAGGCCTAAAAAAATTTTTCAGAGCAAGAAGTTTGAGGTTCCTATGTATGGAGCTTTTCAAATGATCAATTAGGGCATCTTATTAGTGACCCTCAAGGAAGATGCAGGTCTCTGGTTGATTTTGTTCAAAGTCAACAGGAGGAATGCAGAGAACTGGCCTTGTATTTCAGGCTTAAGGGAAAAAAAAAAAAGAAGAAAAGAACTCCCATCTCCTCTTGTGGGATTTATTCTGCTATCTTTTTGATACAAAGAAGACTCACTCCTTTTGTTCCACAGGGAGAAGATAATCCTTGGAGAGCTTCTGTTCAAAGTGGTTCCCTTCAAGATGAGCAGTGTTCTCAGGATCATCGTCCAGGTTCTGAGATAGTTTCCACTTTTTTCTATCCCACAGCCAGCACCAGGAAAATGTGGGTCAGGTAATGTAAGCAACAGACCGTGAGAGCATTGCCAAAAATGTAACCACCCAATCGGCTCCAAAGGAAAATACTCATTAGCGTGACACATGTTAATAGGATCGAATTCCAAACACTGGTTTGGACATCGGCTGTCGGAAAGTGCCACATCCTAATTAGCTGAAATATTCTCAGTTCTTTCTGATCTCCTTTCCTTATTTTGATGGCAAGTCAAGTTTCAGGAAAATTCTTTCCCACTACTGTCTACTGATCACATCCCTGCGGCATTTAAAAATCTCACTTGTTTCCTATAAGAAGAAATGGAAAGCACAACCACAAATATTTGTGTAAATGTCACCGTGTATTATTGGAAGCTTTGTTCCGCCGGGTAGAGCGTTATTGCAGCAAGTTCTCCACACTGGCCTTCATTCAAACACTTCCTATGCCGGACATACACACCCACGCACTCCCACACACTCGCTCGCAGCTTTTCAAAAGTGGGCATGATTGTCCATTTCCCCCTCTACCTTGACCTCTGTGGCCATGATAACAGCTCAGCCAGTTTGGGTGATAAGATGCTATTGCAAAGTGCTTTAGAGATAGGAGGTGCATGTTTCCTGGGAGTGGTTTCCAGCCAAGGAGAAGAGGAAGGTGAGAGAGATGTTCTCTTCCACAGAAGGCAGACCACAAACCCTAGAGGGGGAAAAAAGAAAACACCTCTCGGAGGTGGCCCGTTCAGCATCCTCTCTAATCACTCGCCAGAAAGGAAGAAGAGAGTGAGGCAGCACTATTTAGTTTTAACTCTTTCCTGGAATACTCTGGAGCCTGTGCCCAGAGTTTTTCATTTTTGCAGAATTAGATCATCCATGGGACCAAGCTCGCTGTTCAGTCATTTGTCACCAAATTGCAAGAATGCAGTGTCCTAACGTGGAAAGAATGTCATGCCTTAAACATTTATTTCTGGCTGTGTCTTTCCCAGTCTTGAGATCAAAACCTCAGTGGACAGATAAGCAGGGGTCACGGACCCCACCTCCCCTGCCAGACAGCGCCCTGCATGCCCAGCCTGGCACATTCCTCCTGTCCTATTCCAGCCCGGCCGGGGCTACCACAACCTTTAACCTCCACGATGTTTACACAAGAAGTTGCCCTGCATTTTCTCACACCCGCTCAGCTCTCTGGTAGAGCCCATGTTCCTCTCTCTGGTGTTTCTAGGAAAAGAGTTCTGTATTTTATGAACTGCATGAACACTGGTCATTTCTCCAGGCCCACAGGAGGCGTGTGTACATTGAGAGAACACATGGAAGGCAAGAGGGACCCAGTGAATTTCCCAAGCCCTCAGGTGCTAGACTGAATTATCTTTGGACAACATCAGAGAATGCTGGAATTGGCCTCCTTCCGTAAGGTCTGTGTGTGATTCACCACATCGAAATCAACAGTTTCTTACCCAGCAGTAAAAAGCTTTGATCCCTACCTCGCCCATTCTGTATCAAGGGAATTGTGCTGAGAAAAATTTCTCCCCATTCTGTCTTTTAATTCTGTGTCTGTCTGTCCGTGGCAGAACTAGCATTGGCCACGTGTTACACAGCATGAATTCAGTGAGTTTATTTGATACCTGATTTCCCCAAACCTTAACAAAGGATAAAGGCCAAATCCTTAAGAATGGAAAGAGAAACATTGGCCAAAATGAATGACATTTGGATCCAAACCAAGGATCAATAATTGTATTTCTATTCACACCTTAGATGTGGGCATTGCTTTGTCCCAAGCTCTCTGTGCATAAAAGCCACTATGGGACCCCAAAATGTAGAAACGCCATTGCTGAGAAGATGGTAATAGGCTCTAGGGTCAGAGTACATAGGATCAAATCCCAGCTATACCTCTTATTAATGGCGTGACTTGGGGCTAGTCACTAAACTTAATAAACCCTGATTTCTTGAAATAAGGGATAATGATACTACCTGAACCCCTAGAGTGACTGGGAGATTTAAATGAGCTACTCCATATAAAGTTCTTAGCTCAGTCCCTGGCATAAGGGAAAAAGTCTATAAATGTGAATTATTATTATTTATGCACTATACAAAATCCTATTTTAAGGATCTATTGGATCTTACCAGTTCATTTATAATTCAAAAGAGATAACTTTATAAAAAATTGATTTGCAAAGTGAAAAAAAATAGTGCCTAAAGGGTTAATTGTGTGTATATATACACATATAGGTATACATATATATACATATGTATACCTATATGTATACCTATATGTTTACCTATGTGTGTGCATGCACATATGGATTCTTTATGGCCAAAAAAAATTACATCAGTTTTATTAATGTTTCACCAAAGATATTTACACACAAACATATATATGCATATATTATATGTGTTTACACAGGTATTATGAGTATATTTTCCTTCCCTTAAACCAAATATCAGAGATCCACAAATTGGAAGATCAGTTGAAGACACACACACCAATGTTTTCTTCTTCTCTAAAGATCCCAAGAGGAAAAACAAAATCACTTAATAATGAATAGTGTCCTATAACACCCCAGGCTCATTTCAGAGGAGAGTGGAGTGACTTACATGTGTCATCAACATGACTCCAGCTACAGCCTCAGCCTGTATCAGCCCTAACAGGTAAGAGTCACTGTGAACACAGACCCCCTGAGGCACCCAGCAGTACTGTGTGCACTTCCAAATTCCCCCAAAGTGCTCAGAGCCTCAGTCATCGCTCGCGATAACTTGAACTAACTCACTGATCAGGACTTCTTGTAGCAGTCCTTCAAGGAATCGGTAGTCTCAGTAGGTAGGTAGGTAGGTAGGTAGGTAGGTAGGTAGATAGATAGATGAATGATAGGTAAAATTAAAGTTCTTTTAAACTCCTGGGTCCTGCAATGTCTCCTGATATCTTATCACCCTCTATTGTCTGTTCCACTCTCTTCTAACAAGCTCTCACCAAATGGTGTTCTAAGGGGGAAATTTTCTGTTTAAAAAACAATCAGAGATACAGAAACTATTGACAGAACAATGTCATATTCCATCCAATATGCCTCAACCTCTTTGGCCGTGATTATAGCTCAGCCACTGTGCATGGTAAGATGCCATCTTGTATGGGTTTGGTTTTTATGTTGTCATACTTTTAGATTTGCTTGTTTGTTGAATAGCTACCAAAATGCAGATACCAAGTTGTCTGTCCTTTGACTTCCTTATGTACCCAGTAATTCTCCCAAGCCACTTATGTCTAACTTTTATCATTCAATTTATATTTTCTTTTCAAAATGTGTCCCTAAGAAAAATGTCCAAGATGAGATAAGATAGACAACCAGGTACACAGGTGAGAACCAATGCCAGCTGACACATGTCATATATTCAAATCAGTGCGGATCACGTCTCTTTAGTGAGCAGGTATTTTGTGCAGGAACCGCCATCATTACTTTTGCAGAAGACTCAAGGGGATAATGAGAACTAAATAGCTGTTCTCCATCCTCCAACTCAGGACCCACGAAAGAGAAAGAAAGAGAGAAAAGAGACCAGAACACAAGAAGAACGGCAGGGAACAAGAGAGAGAGGCGGGGAGGAGAAGCAGCTCTCTCACCTGGATGGATCAGCAAAACTAAAGATGCTGAAAGCACTGAAGCCCAGCCTGGTGCCAACGTCATCCTCTATCTCAGACAGGCCCCACCTACTCCCTAAGTCACCTACTTGGACTGGATCACTGCACACACTCAACCATTGCCTGATCTGGCCAATATTGATGAAACTCAAGAATGTTTCACCCCCCAAATAAATGTGAACCTCCTTTAAAAAATCATCCTCATTCCCTGAGCCCAGTAGGCTCCAGTTGCCTTCCCCATTTTTTTCATCTTCCTTCCCATGGAGGGGGGCTTTTGGTCTTTGAAATAACAATGAAAAGCACTCAGATCTTGTTATTTGGGCCCTTAGCAACAGTGGTCCCTTCCATTTGTTTAAGGGTGGGAAAGTGGAGGTAGAGGAGCCGAGAAAGGAGCAACCTGCTGGGCATTATTCTAATCAGGGCTCTCTGTCTGGCAGCAGGCCCAGCCCAGCTCCTGTGGGGCAGAGCAGTTTCCCCAGGGTGCTGGAGAGGACAAGAGCGAGCCAGAGCAGGTGCCGGGGTTCCCTCCGCACCATTCCCGAAGGGTTCATCGGTTCTGTGCCAGAAACTTTGACCTTGCTCTGGAGCCAGCCATGCCTCCAGACCAGGCTGAGGGTAGCAACCCTAGAATAAGCTCAAGGAAACAAAACTCAGTCATCTACGTCTGCAGAACATAATGGTTATTCAGGCAGCACACTGAGCTGAGAAATGTCAGCCTCCCGTGCTCGAGGGCAAGTCTGCAAATGGATGATGCCAGAGGTAGGGGAGGGGAAATCGACGTTCATCATCACGATCTACCAGGTCATCCACAGCCACACTGAGAACTCTATTCTTACACAGAAACAATTCTTAAACACCACCACGGGGCAACCTGCACAGCTCTCCCCTTTCTCTAAATGATATAAACACGCCTCATTGCGGGAAAGCTCAGGGGGCAGTTTTCACAGCCCCTTCCTGTTTTTCTGTTTGGTCAAAGACCAAAGGGTGACCTCTATCACTTCAAAGCCTTGTGAAAAGTAGTGGGATGGCCCTGGAGAAAGTGGGAGAGTTCACGGAATAAGAATCGGGAGTCTGGGGTTTTGTCCTGGTCTAAGAAGACGCGTGACCTAACCACAGTGAGGCTCAGTGTTTTCATCTGTGAAACAGAGAATTAGACTAGATTGTCCCCAAGTCTGCTGCCATTGTGAGAGTTTGTGGTGTGAGACTTTATTACCAGGCCTTGGCCCCCTCCTACAGTGGAGCCGTGATGGGGCTTAGAGTTGGTGAGCTCTCTCTCTCCTTTTGTATTAGCAGCCAATGCACCAAACAGACAGAAATGGAAATCCAGTTAACTGCCATTAGTTAGAAGTTGTTAGTCTCAATTGTTCATGTTTTCACAAAATGATCATCTGGGAGGGAAAACTAAGAATACTACAGTCGTAAATTGAACAGGAAGCATTAAACAAATAAAATTCATAATTAACAGCATATGGAGGCAAAGGATTGGTAAAATGTGGAGAATGGGAGAAGGGCAGCAAGATTTCTGATATTCGATATGAGATTTATTGGCACTGTGGAGAGAAGATATTAACTGATGAGGGAAGTTCCAGAAAATTTTGCTTACAAAATTATTGATTGACAAAGCGTTCACTTTGGGGTACTAAGTATGGCAGTGAGTTTTGTGAATTTAATACCTGCTACTGAAAACTGTATTGGGATAGCATGATAGGGGGTGAGAGACAAAAAATAGTCACTTTCCCTGCCTTTAGGAAGCCAGGCCAGGCTCACCCTAGTGGTCCATTGGACTACACACAGACACAGCAGCGGTCCATTTGAATCTTCCCTCTTCCCCCACCTGCCTTGTTCTTTGCTGCACCCCCAGTGCTTAGCTCGATGTGGGCACATGGAGTATACCCAGCAAAAATGAATTCAATGCATTTGCATGCTAGGCAGGAGTGTGGTCTTCGTTTATCTTTTTCATCTTTGTCAGCTATTCACCCCTCACTCATTCAAAAATGAGGAGTCAATCACGTGATTCTATCCTGGGAATGAAATGTGATCCAAGCAGACGCTGTCCTTCTTTCTGGAGAGCTCGGTCTCATAAAAGAGGTAGATGCTAACCAGATAACCACCTGAAAATGTCATATGTGATTAGAAATGACCAGGAAGGAAAAGGCAGAGCCATAGGAAGAGAGGCCCCAACTTGGTCCTGGTCAAGGATAGAAGGCCTGTTCCAGAAGCTTCCTTGAAGCAGTGACTGTTGAATTAACAACTGAAAGATGAGTAGCAGTCAGCCAGGCAGAGATGCAGAAAGAGCACATTGGACGTAGGGACCAGCAGGAGGTGGAACAGAGCAGGGCAGGTGGGGGGGTGGTATTCTGAAGGAAGATCGTGGTAGCTGGAGCAGAGAGAGTGAGAGGCAAGCCCTACAAATCCTCAGAAGCCACATTTAGAAGCATCATCTGAAATAGCCCATTGCTGGGCAGATACTCTGTGTAGGGCGCTGTTCTGCATGCTGAGCATACCAAGAAGGTAAGGCATAATCCCTCACCTCAATCAAACAGAACTCTAGTTTTTAAAAATAGGATTTTTTTTCATGATTTTTTTAAGTAAAAGAAGAAATTAACAAGCACCTTCTGCTGGGGATAGACTGGATCATGGACATTCATAGAACAGAGGGCTCATTGGACTCAGAAAGCTGGGAGAGCCAGGAACCCCCCTTGGAAGAACAAGAACCTGACCTGGACACTGAAGAAAGGATTATATAGAAGTTTCAGTATGAGGACCAGGGGAGGAAATTTGGAAGGATGCTCAAGGAGTCATTTTAAGACGCCTGCGACACAGTCCACCTAGAAAGTGCAAAATCAAATAGAGAGAGGAGCATTAGACCAGTCGTCATATAAACACCCACACGAAATGTCTGTAAGACTGATTTCAGCTCAGTTTTTTTCTTTCCTGAATTCCATCAAAACATAGAGTAGACGACACAGGCCAATTGATTTGCGCTGTGTATGTATCCCACAGAGATGAGTTTAGCAGAACACAGTCTGCATGTCAATTTTTCCATGTGCAATAGAAGGAAAATGTCTCTGCTCATAACCAACTAACCCAAAATTCAAGAGAATGAACCAGCGAAGGAGGGAAAGGCGCTTAGTCATCTGTCAGCATCGGTGCCGTGTCCCTCGGGACACATGAGACATACATCCCTCCACTTAGACGTGCGTGTCTTTCCACCCACGCTCAATTACTTTCTCACTGCACAATAATGGGAGTGAGTGTGTCTTGGGGAGATTTTAAGTACTGCACACATATGAACTCATTTCATCTTCACCCCTGCCCTGCCTGTTTCATGCTGCTGCTACCTCCATTTCACATACAAGCACACTGAGGTACGGACAAGGCAGCTGACTTCAGGCCATGGCTAGTGAGGGGAGGCATTGGGATTTGAACCCGGGACACCTGGCTTCAGAGCTACGCTCTTACTCTTTACGTTGTTGCCTCCCTTACACCTATAAACCAGGGTTGGCAAACACTTTCCAGGAAGGCCCAGAGAGAAAATATTTTCAGCTTTGCTGGCCATGCACGAGCTCTATCTGGATTACCCCATTGTCGCAGAGTGGTATTTTCAGTCCTCGTTTGCACATACTCTTTTATTTACTCAGCAAACATATACTGGGTCGCTTCTCCGTGCTAAGTACAGTTTTAGATGTTTTAGATTCTAAAGAGACTAGGGTGAACTGGGTGGTTGCTGCCCTCGAGGAGCCTGTGGTGGAAGAGACAGAAGACAATAAACACAGTCTAGAGATACGCCAGAGGCCCTGGTTGGGGTGGCTCAGTTGCAGGGTCGTCCTGTCGACTGACGGGTTGTGGGTTTGGTTCTTGGTCAGGGCACATACCTAGGTTACGCATTCGATCCCTGGTCAGGCTGAGTACAAGTAGGCAACCAAGGGATGTTTCTCTCTCTCTTCCTCTCTCTCTCTTTTCCTCTCTCTCTCTCTCCATCCCCCCCCCCTCTAAAAGCAATGAAAAATTGCTCTCAGGTGAGGATTAAAACTAGCTATCTCATAGAGTGGTGATAAGTAAAATGTGGTGATAAATGAAGAAAAACAGTGCAGGACAAGGGTCTAAAGGTGACCATCACTGCCACTGCAGAGAGCGTGGGCAGGGAGACTTGTGTGGAAGCCCCCCTTGTAGTCTGGGAGCAGAGATTCTGTGCACAGTGTGGAGAGAGAGGAGGTTCCAAGATTGAGCCCAAAGTCCTCCAACATTCTGAAGCGAAGAAGGGAAGAACTGAGCAAATAGTGGGAAGGAGCGACAAGTTCAGGAGGAGGAGCAGGCGAGTCACATCAAGAAACCACATAAGGGACGCATATCCAGGACAGTGAAACCCACTAAACCAAATGCTGCTAATCTTCGCCTGGCAGTGACCTGAGAGACTTCCATCCGTTTTGGCCATGACCATGCCCTTGGTGACTTTGACAAGAGTATTTTCAGAAGAGAGAAAAAAAGCCCGATGGCAGGGGATTCAAGAGCAAAATGAAGGAAGGAAAGGAAGACCGTTGAGTGTGGAAAAAGTCTTTCCAGGAACTGTGCTTGAGGAAACGAAACAGTACAGGGAGATTAGAGAGGAGCAGAGCATAAAGGGAGGGTGTTGGTCCTGTTTTGTAGGTGGGCAGGTGTATCACGGTACACTTTCACACTTACCAGAAAGATTCTATTAGACAAGGGAAAACTTCTCTGATGATGTGCGACAGAATACATACACTTGTTTGCAATTTATATCTGTCTGTATAAAGGGCATTGGTGCACTTTGATTATATGTAATGTTGATCTCCACCTGTACAAGGTACATGGGTACCATTTAGGTGTCATTCCCTTGTCACAGGTCAGTGCCAGCGACGTGGAAGCAGAGCCAACAGGGAATGAATACGCACGAGTGCAAAGAGCAGTTGTTTGTGGCCACTGTGTATTTGGTGGTTTGATGTGATTGTTTGATGTTAACCATTTGAGGCTCATCCCTGCTCAGAGTTCTCTGTTTTAATCATGATCTTCACCCATAGTCATTGTGCGCATCATCAAAATTTCCCGAGAATCTTTGCTTTTTTTATAGAGATCACTAACAATGGACTTAAAAAAAAGCATTTGACTTAGAACACGAGGGATAAATGAGCACTTTTCTGTTTATGGATTGATTGGGGCTAAAACTCATCCCTCTGTGACTCTGCCCACATGGTGAGTCGTCATTCATTCGGCGTTGCTCGATGTGGACATTTTTAGAAATCGTAGGCCACTCCAAGTAGAATGATATCTGATAGCCACACCATTGTTTGTGGGTTTGCTTAACTAACCTGTGGGTGATGGAGGCGCAGAGCAAATACACTTTTGCCCATGTAAGGGTGACCACGAGCCCTGAACGTGCTCAGCCTCAGGGCGGATTTCTGTGGGGTTTACGTCATTAGACCTGCTGGAAGGGCAGCCACGAAGCACCACATTCCTGAGATGCACAAAGGCCCCAGAAGGAAAGGGATCTTGTTTGGAGGAAATTCCAGAATCATTTTCATCTTCCCAGGTTTGGGACAAAAAAAAATCAAAGATTACATAGATAGCATCCTCAAACTCCTATTAAGACTAATAACGCCAACTTCCTCTAAGATGTTTTTCATTCAATGTTTTATCATTTTACTTTATACTACAACATACACATTTGATATAAGAAGGGGAAAAATTGGAGTAAATTCCCGAGCTGCTTAATGGTAGTCACCTTGACATTTTGGGATCCCACCAAATAGGCAGGTATCTGATGAACAGGTGGATGCATGAATGAATGAATAAATGAGTGAGCAAGCAAACATATACCTGAGAGGACAGCTTTGGGTAGAGCACATCTGATCACTCACATACCATTTTTGTGGTTTCTGCCACATGATTTGTTTCTCTTCCCCTTGTTTTTCATACCTAAGTACATGAAGCCAGTCTCTCAAGCCAGCTTTTTCATTAACAAAGCACTTAAAGATAGCTTGAATGCTTAGAACCCAGTACCAGAGATATATATTTGGGGTGCTTCGTACCATATATATATATTTTTTTCTTTTCTTTCTTTTTTTTTGGGGGGGGTAAATGACAGGTCTATTACTCACTTAGCCACCACTCTGTCACCAGGCCCTTCATTCATTCCCCATACACACTCGTGAAAGTGCCCTGGGCCAGAGCTCTAAATGCTGGAGGTGAAGGGAAAGAAGGTGCCAGACACCCGTGAGCTCACTGGCTGGAAGCTGCGGCCAAGACAAAGCACAGGGTTATTTTAATAACAGCTCCCTCTCCGACATCGCTCTCCTTGATCTTCCTCACACTCATCTTTGAATCATCCAGGTCAAAGCGATGTCTGAGTCTTGCTTGTTTAACTTCAGACACATCTCTTCTATGTTCATAAAGCGAATGAGTTGACCAAGGCCTGCAGATTATATAACCCCCATGAGAGCAAGCCCCGAGGGGGTTCTTTATTTTCTTCAGCCTCTACACAAGGTCATGATACCATCATGTTGTCTTAGAAAGACTTCTGTTCCAGGTCCTGTGTGGGGACCTCTTTAAACGGCAGTTTCCTTGACTATGAAAGAAAATCACTGGAGCTGATAGTCTTAAGATCCTTTCTAACCTCCAATGACTGTGATTATTTAATACTAAAGAAATGTTCATTACTCAGCTAGAAGGAATCTCTGGCACCCAAAAGTGTATTTTGAAGGAAGTGCAGTTTAGTAGTGAAATCTGACCTTTGAAGTATCCCGAAGCAGTGGGGGCCTTGCTCGCAGATGCAAATATCTGCTTCAATGCCAGGGACATAAAATTAAGAGCTCTTGAAGAGTGGTGACTAAATGAAAAGGAAACTCCTTTTGCTGAGCACTGCTTCCAATTTTTCCCAAGCTTGGTACAAACAAGTGCTGAGATCTGGTTGGAGACTTGCTGTGTTTGCATCTGATCTTCCTGTTTTGGGAAAGTCGAGGCAAGTGATAGCAAGTGAGCCCTGACCTCCGAGCACAGAGCTATGCCCCCTCATCCCTGTTCCAACAGTAGTAGCTGATGATATCAGAGCCCTCTAGCTCTTATCCAGAAAATTGAATGGTCAAATCCAGAGACTGCAAAAATCCCACAGTTCTAGCACAGCATGGTTTTAGGGAGGCCGTAACATTAGCCTGTTATATACTTCAGAAACTATCCTAATATTTCAGAAGTCCTATGCAGCAGCATCAACTGAGCGACATTAGATGCTCAGTAATCAAAAATCTGTCATTCTAACTTTAGCCGAAATTACTACAAACTCATAGTTTCTTATAGTCAGGGAGAACCAGGAGGCCAGATCAATTTGATAATTGAGCATCTGTGTATGCTTGGAACTTGGTAGACGCTATAAAAGACACAAATAAATATATCATGGACTCTATCCTCACAAAGCATGATGTTTCTTCTGCCATCTACTTTTCCTGATTGTTCATAGTTTTTACAATGAGTTTATAATAATTTTATAATGACCAAGAAATCACATTTTCCCAAGAGTTCAGGCAAGAGGAGATGGCTGTCTGAATTCTAGTATTAGCCCTGGGAACAAAAAAGCAGGAACTCAGTGACAAAAGGTGGAAAGTTTGCTTTGGGAATCACAGACCCTTTGCCTTCTTCCTCCATTTTGACTGACAGCATTGGTCTGCACTGACACCAAGCCTTCCCCCTTTCTTATGTGAGGGGCTGCGTAATGTTTAAGAGCATTGGCTTGGAGTCAGAGAGCTTGGGTTTGAATTCTGTTCTGCCATTGACTGGCTTGGTGACCTGGGGCAGGTCTTTCTCTAAGCCTCACTTTCCTCATCTTTAAAATGGGATGAAGAATGCCAAGTTGACAGGGATGTTGAAAGGACCTGCTAAGGTAACACATTTAACCATTTAGGAGAACACTTTCCACATGGAGGGCTCAGGGAAGGCTGAGGGCTACATTCGTCACTGTCATCTGTCTTGTCCACCCTTTAAGCAAAGATGAGGAGGACGTGAGTACTAATAAATTACATGTCTCAGCCTTGGACCACTGGAGATAGAGAGGCAGCCCTGTGCAAATGGAAGAACCTCTACAGGTCAGAGCTACATTCGATTGCACGGTCAGCCACTGAAGCTCCCCACCTGTTGCCAGCCCTGACCCAGGTGTCCCCTTCCATTCTAGACTGGACTTCAGCTGACACTTCCCAAAACATGGTGACTATGCTGTCACTCACCTCACCAACCCATCTTCCCATGTTGCAAACTACATGTGAATTCTGTGTATGTGATGCTGACCAGAGTCCCTTGGGCCCTGTTCTTCCTCAGCCTTATCCCACTGGGCATTCAGTGGCTGGATGGATGCACTCTGGGCAATGGAAGGGCCACACCATTGTCTTAGAGAACTTCTCAAAGATGCCAAACGGAAGCAAAATTTCTTCCTCTTGGGACCATCTTGCGTGACAACGTGTGCTTCAGGAATTAAAATAGAAGCTTTGTTTATTGCAAACTAAGAACTGGCCAAAAGGAAGTAGTGCCTTTGCACTGTGACTTTTCTGGATCATAAACTGTCCTTCATTATTCACAACTACAAAACAGAGGCATTTCTGTCGTTAGTGTTGAAGAAATATGTAGCTCTCATCCAAAACATATTATTGACCTTAGTTTATCCAAAGGACCAAGTCCAGTACTTCTCACCTGCTGTCTCGAAATCTTCCTGTCTGTTATGCTACGCTTCCTCCCTCGGCCCTCTCTGTGGTCATATCTATTTCAGAGACAGGAGGACTATCCAAGATGACATCAGTGATGCAATAAATCCACTTAAAAATGTTTAAATACGACCCCATATGTGCATATAGGCCCATGCAGGCAGATATTTAGACTGATTATGCAGCTAGCTGCATGGTGACACTAGGTTTCCCTGAGTCAATAGCTAAAGAAACTTAGAGAAACCAGAAAAACTAGCAATGGTACAGTAACAGCCTGGCAGTTGAAGAGCCAGAAACAGAATACAGGAGCCTCCTTGCTCCTCCTTTCGAATTATTTTTCCGCACTCTCCCCTTTGGAGCAAAGATAACACCCAACCTTTCTTGGAAAGCACCACATGTTTTAGGCTGTGTTTCTCTTGGAGTTGTTCTGGAGACAACATCATTAAAATAGGAGGCAAGGGACAGACATCATGTCTATCTGGTTGCTGTCAGTGCTTTGGAGACTGCAAATAAAATCCTTCTTTCTAGTTAGCAACTTGGAGGTGTTGATCAAACAATAGTTCCCCAGCCACCCAACAAACTGGACGGACCCAGATGACTTGGCCTCCAATCACGGGAATTTGGGGAGATGTGGACAAAGCTTGACCCCTTATTATACTGACCTTAGTTAAACCACAGAGGACTTTGACTTCCTGTGCCAAATAACACAACATACGTAGGACAAAACACTCATATACGGAGTTATGGCATGCCAGAGACAATTACTCCATGTGACATTACCCACTTCGCAATGCACCTTTGTTGCAATGCCCGAATCCATTAGAGTTGGTGGCATCTATTCATCCAAGCCTGTGCTCCATCTCACAAACTGACGATACCCCAGGCGTGAACATGCAGGAAGACTCAGATATGAATTGCTGAAATAGCTACAAGGAAATGTCACGAGCACACACACAAGCAAGGCTGACGTGGAAGGATATCTCCCCATCAGTCTGAGTAAACTCTTACATAACAGCTAAGCTATAATAAAATCCTGATTCCAAATCAAGTAAGTCTCCCAGACTTTGAAAATGAGTCACCAACAGCTTTATAAACATACAAAATACTTGACAAGGAAGTCTCTGATAATTTTTTAGTAATTATGTCTGCAAATTGTTCCTTGCTGACATCACCATCAGAAATGGTTTCCCATAACTTTGCATTGCCTCTTCACATCTGTTCATTAATCACTCATGCTTTGAATATTTCTATCATTCTTAGGTAATTCACAGGGTTTCCATAATTCCACAGCACTCTCCTCAGTGGAATTTTTAATTAGTGGCATCAGCGTGATCAAAGCTGATATAATCACAGTCACATATTCCTTGCAGTCTTTTTTTTTTAGTGCAGATTCACGATATTGACATACCTTATCCTAAAATCATAATTCACAAAGATGACACAACTACTAAACACCTCAAAAAAAAGTGCAAGGAAAAAAGAAGGGGACAGTATTGCAGGGGTGGGGGGGGGTCACTGAATTAACAGATAGCATCATCTCTCTCTGTGTGGAACGTGGGGCTTAGCGTTCGGCTCTGACATGTGACTCACAGGCCAGCCCGGAGCCCAATCGGAGTGTGAGATACCGGGTTGTGTATACTGTGTCATCTGGCAGTGAGCACAGGAGAGAGCTATGCCCACAGCACTGCCGATCTCGAATAAAGAAAGGGCAGGCACGGCCCAGGCACATGGGTCACCCTGGGAAGGAGGGCTGCATGGCAGAAAATTTCAGTCCAAGTTCCCAGGTTGAGAACGAAAGCACTCCTTGGCTTAAACCAGGCCGTTTTCATGGATGTGACCCAGAATAAACTAAGTCCTTGATCTCTCTGTAACTGTACTCATCCACTGATAAACACTGGCTCCCTGGAAGCCTGAGAAAGTACACTTGCTCTTCAGAGGCGTGCAGACTGTGTCTACATGGAATTCGGACTCTCCCCAAATGACCTGGGTGGCTGGCATGCCAGCTTGCCACTGGAATGAGGATGGCGGGACACGCAAAGGAATGAGCTCAGGACTTCCTGCTGAAAACCAAATTGCTATCTTCACTGGGTCTGAAGCATTCAGTTAATGTTTAGAATAAATACATGGCTAAGATGTCGTCGGTGGGAAAGTGGAAGTTCTGGGGTAGGTTTTAGTTTAATACAAAAGAAAGGCTTTGGCTCACGAAAGTGTTCCATCCAGTAAAGCAGTGTTTCAAAACAGGAAGCAGTCTCGTAGAAGTCGTACATGAGTGTCGTATACAGATTCATTCATTCATTGATTCATTTATGACACAGTAATGATGGAGTGCCTATTAAGCCTGAGGTGCTAGTAATGCAGAGACTGATAAGACAATAGTCTCAGACATCCAGCAATTGTCGGGACAGCAGGTAAGCCACAACCCAAACCAGAAAACTAAAACATAAACATTATATAGTCAGTGATCAGCTGGCAACAGGAGCCAGGTCTGGGCTACACATAAAGGCCTGACTTTAGAAGGAGCTAGAGAAATATACATTCTTTTGCTGGGCCCCTGATTGGTTCATTTATGTGCCTCCCCCCCCCAAATTAAATAAATAAACAAACCTTCAGATCCAATGGTCCTATTATTGCAAAAGAAAATAACACTTACCCCTTAACAGAGAGGAGCTGCAAGTTGGCTTAGAAAAAAGGAGGACAGTCATAGGAATCAGCAGTGTTGCCCAGAAAAGTGAGTCAGTGGAGAGAAAAGATAAAGAAAAAAGAGTGATATCAGTAGATCTTCAAAATTATGCTTTCTGTGGCAAAATTGTGTCTTCTCTCTTCCTCTGGTCCGTGGAGAAAATATCTTCTTATCACCCCAGTTAGAACACCCTTCTGACTTCAGAAACTTGCACCAACAGCAAAAGTTCTCTCTCTCCTTCTCTCTCTCCTTCTCTCTCTCTCTCCCTCTCTCTCTCACAAACACACTCATACTTGCATATGAGCCTGTTTTAATAGGCTAAGCATAAAAATGATTTAAAAATTAATAGTCGTATAACCTATGCCAGAATGTTTGAAAATAATCTGTAAACCAAAAGAACAGAGTAAGTAGTGATAGGAAAGAATTCACACTGAAAAAGGAAGAAGGAAGACCAACTGCTTATTTCACACAAATCCCTGGGATGAGGAAGCCGAAAGATGAGAACCGTGAACCATTATCAATTATTCTGAGGAACGATGAAGAATACAGAAGGTGACAGAAGCCTGGAGGGAGAAAATGTGGTTCTGGACCGAACTGGCTGTCGCCTCACTGGATTCGGCATGAAGTATTCGCTTATTTCCTGTTCTGACAACTGAGAACTGTGTCTGGGGAAGACATCTGACAAGGTGAGTCAGGCTGTCTTTGTGGGGAAGATGAAGAAGTGTGTACTAAGGTGACCGGTGGTGTGGTGACTGTGACTGCTGAAATGACTATAACCTAAGTGGGCTGAGTCTGGAAGGCTCTCCGCCTCGAGGGAGGATGCCCTGCCCGCAGGCACCTATTTACCAATGGATAGCTGAGGATGCTGCTGGTGCTGGCTGCACGGATAGCTAACCTGGGACAGACAGGGCTACATGGGTAGTTAGTTGAGAGAATTCTGTTCCAAAAGAGATTCTTGTCAACCTGGAACAATGGGCCAACTCGTAAAGTGAAATGTCCTGGGTACAGCAGGTCCTCAAAGAATGTCCTTTCACTCGAGCTTGTTTTGTTATAAGGTTGATGAGGTGCCCTAGGAACTTGACCGTTGTTTACGTCATTAGCCTGTGGTAAAACTGGTTTCATTACATGTAGTTCCCCTGCCATTCTGAGAACCTATCAGTGATGTTAAGTGTGGACTTACTGTGAAACAGAAAATTCTGCAGCTGATCTGAAAATAATATCCACTTTCAAAAGTAAAAAAATGGGGAAACGTGTCCTGACTAGTGTGGTTCAGTGGACTGAGTTCTGGCCTGCAAACCAAAGGGTTGCTGGTTCGATTCCCAGTCAGGGCACATGTCTGGGTTGTGTGCCAGGTCCCCAGGATGTGTGAAAGGCAACCACACACTGACATTTCTCTCACTCTCTTTCTCCTTGCCTTCCCCTCTAAAAATAGGTAAATAAAACTCTAAAAAAATGGAGAGATGTGATTTGAGAAAACTTGAAAATAAGCAGAGTTACATATGACATACTGCCACTATTGAAAGCCATTATGAAATTTCAGTAGAATTAATAGTATAATTTAGCCCTGGCCAGCCCGCTCAGTTGCTTGGAGCATTGTCCCTTACACCAGAAGGTTGTAGGTTCGATCCTCGTCAAGGCACATGTGAGAAGGTGGCCAGTCGATGTTTCTCTGTCACACTGATATCTCTCTCTCCCTCCCTCTCTCTCTCTCTCCCCCCCAAAAAAACAATATAAAAATGTCCTTGGGTGAGGATTTTTTTAAAAAGTATATGATTAAAGGAAACAACAACTAAGGGTAGAAACTGAAAGTAGGCAGCTTCATTGCCCCACAAGGAAGAACTTTCTGATACCTAGAGCTGTTGAAGAATGTACTGAGTTTCTGGAGGAGGGTCAGAGGGTATAGGAGTGAATTAATTCTTCCTTTGTGACAGTGTAGACCTGTGCTGTCCCTTATCCTGTCACATATAAAGTGTACATGACAACTGAGCACCTGGAGACTTAGCATGACAAAAAAATGAAAGATATCTCATTAGTAATTTGTATAATGATTGCATGCTAAAGTGACAGTATTTTAGACATACTGAGTTAAAAAATAAAATATAGTAATAAAGTTAATCTCACTTTTTTTTTTACTTTTTTAAATGTGACCATTAGAAAATTTAAAGTTACCTATGTGGCCTCATTATTGGCCCACATTCTATTTTGAGTGGACAGTGCTGGTGCATTATGAACAGACTGGGGAGTGGGTTTATGTTTTGGATAAGGATGGGGCACATCTCTGAGTCCCTTAGACTCTAGATTTCATGCTATAGGCTAAAGAACCACCAGTAGAAGCAAAAAAAAAAAAAAAAAAAAAGACTACATCATTGTTTAATTGCAAATGTTTTTCTAGCTACTGCCACTTGTTGCTATAAGAGAGCTGCTCGGGTGAGGCCCATTTGTGGAAGACACTGAATGACAATGACTCACCCCACAAGCAGCTTCGGATTCTTGCCATTTTCTAATAGACCATCATGTTGCTATCTGTAGCCGTAGAATCTTAAGCTGACGAACTGATATCCTTGAAAATAGGCCCTTATAATCGTGTTCAAGAATTCTCTAATTCTTACAGCATCTTATAGACATGCTGTTGAGGAGTTTCATAAGTGAATCAAAAAACAAAGCCTCCGAAAAAAGCAAAACGAACAGTCTTGAGTCTTTGCTCTGCATATTATGGAAAATTTAGGGGAGCGAGTACTGTTTATGCTCATAAATTGCTTTATGATAACTACTTTGTATGTTTCAAGATTGACTATGTAACTCCTTAAGTAGAGTATTATATTCACCTTGAAATCAATATGAAGGGCAATCTCCATGCAAGTGATCTGTGGGGCGGTTATGTAGCTGCTCCCTGCGCGCAGCGAGTACGTGGGGAGGCTCGTTATGTGGGCAGACTAGTTTGCTTTCAGAGGAGTGGAGTTTCCGCATAAGCCCAGGGAGCTATATATGAATTGATTCCATTTCAGATCGCTGTAGATTCTAACCCCTGCCTACTTCCTTCCAGAAATGAAGAAGCACTTTGAGGAGTTTATAATCTAGCTAAGGTGCTCACTGTCACAGCTCCCAGGACTGGAAGAGCCAACCCAGAACCCCACAACTCCTGACTCTAGTCTTGACCTCTGAACTCTCTTGACCACTGAACTTCCACCTGTGTGTTACCACCCAGGTGTCTCATATGACTCAGCGTTTTAAGTCAGGAGAGAGAGAGATGGTGGTGGGGATCCACGATGATCCCAGACTCGAAACTCTGCTTGTCAGCAGCTTTGATTCCTGATGATCTGGAAATTCTGACACAATTTCAGGATCCAAAGCCCTGCAGATATTGGCTCTGTAATTGTTATTGATTTCGTTCTATAAACATTTGGCTCTAGGAAAAGCTCATGATGGGCACTGAGAGGCCAAATGACAGCAATAATGAGGAATAGCCACGGAGGATGATGTCAAGGCTTCTCTGTTTCAGGCTGGAGGGAGCGCGGAAATGTTCTACCTACTGGATCATAGATAAAAATAGCTGCCCTCGGTCGCTGCCAGGTACTTTACAGGGTTTTCTCATTGAAGCCTCACAGCCACGCTCTGAGATGGGTGCTCTGTTATTCCTGTTTAATGTGTGAGGAACCCGGGGCCAGGCGAGGTCTGGCTACTTCTCCGAGGCTACAGTGATCGGGGCTGGAACTCCAGCCCACAGTCATGTGATTCCAAAGCCTGCTGTCTGTGCTGATCTGGGGGAGACTGCCCCTTCCAGCGGGGAGCTGAGACTGTCTCAACTGAGCCCCTCTTTAGACCTTAGTGGACTGTGAGGGGTTGTTTCCTCTGAGATAGGGGGAGGCTCCCAAGAGAGCTGTGTGTATTCTCAGACCTTGGGGAAGGCTGTGTGCAGAAAGTCCTTGATGATAAAGGACCTGGTTCCCAAGAACCCCACAGACCTCATAGCTCTGTGCCTCACTCAGTGGGGCATCTAAAAAAGAAAATCACCAAAAATTGGCAGCCCAATTTCAGTATCAGTTTCATCCCACCAGAAAGAGCAAACCAATGACTCTTCCCTCCCATCGAAACTTATCTCTTTCATACCTTTAGTCATCACATCACTCCAGTGGAACTGTACAAGGATGAAAGCCTCTTAGGAACTTGCTATCTTTGTTTTCTGATCCAAATTCAGTGAGCAAAGGAAGGACTCTGGTCTCAAAGGCCAAGACAAAAAAAAAAAAAATGCATGCAAACTCATTACAGTGAAACCTTAGGGTCCTTATCCTAACAATGTTGGGTCAGAAATGTCCTCTTTGGGTAAGAGAAACCGAGCAGGAAAATAAGATGGCCCTGGCCAGGTAGCTCATTCGGTTACAGCATCGTCCTGATATACCAAGTTTGCAGGTTTAATCCCTGGTCAGGGCACATATGAGAATCAACCGATGAATGTGTCAACAAGTACAACAACAAATCTTTCTCTCTCCGTCTCCCCTCCCTCCCTTCCTCCCTAACTCCCTTCCTCTCTCTTTGTTCCTAAAATCAATTTTTAAAAAACATGGTGGCGTATCTCCCAAAAAGACAAGCAGGAAATCTCCCAGAACAGTGGGACGGCCTCATGTGATGGCCTGAGTAGACAAGCTCCAAATGCCATCCCGAGCAAAGGGGGAAGAATGGAGGGCAAAGGCGGATGCCTCCCAGAAAAAAGTTCTAGGAAGATTGGAACCCAGCAGTAAGAGCTGGGCTAAGGAAATGTCGGACAGTGGGGAATGACAGCTTCCTACTTAACCCAGGCCTGAGAGCCGCTGACTACATTTGACCAAATTTCGAAATAAGCCACAGCTGGGAAGGAAGAGAAAAGGGAGGAGAGACACATTGTTCAGGTGCCATGAAATGTGAGGGGGAGTCGCTTCTTGTGTCAATGAGAAGACAGGGCGTCAGGGCAAGGCCTGGTGAGTGGACAGCCAAGTTCACCTTGCAGGATGTCTGCAGACCACAACAAGGCTGAAAGAGTGCGGACACTCATGTGCAGAGCACAGCCCTAGGCACTTCTGAGGGAAGAGTGTCCGAAAGGAGGCCAGAGAGAGGTCAAGTGGGGGAACATGAAGGGCAGAAAGCCTGAATGGAGAGCCTGTTGGAAGCAAAGAAAACCTAATTCCTGACTCTGAGGAGTTGCTTTGCATCTTTGGAAGCCCTTACCACCTGGCTTACTTGCAACAACCAGATATTCAAAGCTGTAATAAATGTGAAACTAAATTAGCTGGTGATTAAGAGGGAGAGTAGGTGAGAGGGTTTGGATCCCGGCAGTAAATTCACCTTCAAAGTAAGGCGAAAGTAATAACTCAAATCACAGGTCCTGGAAGAGGAAAATTTGAATAAGAATAGAAATTCGGCTTCCAGTCAAAATAGCAAAGTAGGCAGATGTGGCTCGCCTCTTTGCACAACCACATCAAAATTACAACTAAAATATAGAACAACCATCACACAGGAACGTCAGAAATTGAGTTCAATGGAAGTCTGACAACTTCGAATTTGAAGGAGCCACACCCATCCAGACTAGCAGGAGGGGTGCATATAGGCTGGCCCCACACCCACGTAGGTAAACATTTGGGAGGAATATCTCAGGAGTGAGGAGTCCCAGACCCACACCTGGCCCTCCAGCCCACGATTCCAGTGACAGGAAGGTAAGTCCCCACAATTTCTGGCTGCGAAACCCAGTCGGGATTGAGCTGGTGGAGGAGGCTGCTGGAGTTCTAAGCAGTTCCCCTTGGGAAACCCACACACAGACTCACCTACTCAGACTTGCTCCTTCTGAGCTCCAGCACTGGGGTGACAGTTTGCAGGGCACTGGTGGCATATGAGGGGAGGCTGAAGTGTTTGGCATCAAGGCAAGCAGAGGCCATTGTCCCTTTGCTGAGCCTTCTCCCCCATAGAGCTGGTGCCATATCTCAGACTCCATCAGCCTGGCTAACACTGTGTGACCCACCTTGGAGATCCACAGAGACAACTCAACTTACAGGCTGCCTGAGCTGCTTTTCCAAAAAAATGGCTCACATTGGCTCCTAAATCCTATCAAACAAGTAGCAGTTGGCTTCAGTGAGCCCTAATGGAAGCCAGATTAGAGTCACAGCTTGGCTTCACCTGGGAATCTCCAAGCCCAGCACAAGTGGCAGCCATCTCAAATTGCTTTACAGCTCCAGGTTAAACAGGTGGGGGCTGACCTTGGCCTGCACCACCTGGGAAACCCTAGGGCCAGCGCACCCAGAGGACAGCTACAGACCACATTGGAGCACCACCAGCATGCCCCTGCACAGCTGATCCTCCAGAGAGGGTGGAGGTTGGTGGTCAGTGGTCCTTGAAGCTAACTGGCCTAGGTAAATTCCTCTCATTGACTTGACAACAGCGACCAAGACTCAACTACAAGAGAAGGGTATACTTAGCCCACTCAAAGGACACACCTCAAGTACTCGGCTTAGGCAATGTGGGGGGCTGTACCACCAGACCCTACAGGAAACTTACTACATTATGTCACACTACTATTAGAATGTACTGGGACATGGAGGACCTAAGCCACTGCCTATACTAGAACAATGAAGGTATGTGTCACTGGCTAAATACTTGACCCTGAGATTCCCCATTATCAGAAGCAACTGAAGCATAGCCACCAGCATCATGCTGGAAACTGCTTGAATCCTCACTGCCCCTCCCCTCACCCTCAAGCTTTTCCCAGAAACAAGGCCCATAAATCTCCAGCACTTTCTGTTGCTGTATCAGTCATCCCCACCCTCTACCATCAGAAGACATTGTCTTGCAAACACCTGTACCTAGGACACCTGGGGCAGATCAGCAGGGTGACCCACCATCCTCAGGGGTTTGCTAAACACCCTTAAAAACCCTTCTACTTTTCCCCTTGCCACTGTAGCCTAATTGGACTCAGCTCACCTGATCTCAGTGTCCTGCCTCAAAAGCCATTAATTGGACCTTTTTGGCTCCTGGTCCTTTCCTAGCCACCTCAACTACCTAACACCTACCAAGACACAGAGTCAAAGCAGCTCTACCTAATACACAGAAACAAACACAGGGAGGCTGTCAAAATGAGGAGACAAACATGGCCCAAATGAAAGAACAGATCAACACTTCAGAAAAAGAACTAAGCAAAGTGGAGATAAACAATCTATCAGATGCAGAGTTCAAACCACTGGTTATAAGGCTGCTCAAGGGACTTAGTGAGGACCTCAGCAGCATAAAAAAGACCCAGTCAGAAATGAAGGATACACTAATTGAAATAGAGAACAATTTATAGGGAAATAACAGCAGAATAGATGAAGCCAAGAATCAGATCAATGATTTGGAACATAAGGAAGCAAAAAACAACCATGCAAAACAAGAAGAAGAAAAAGGAATCCAAACAATGAGGATATTATAAACAGCCTCTGGGACAACATTAAGAGGTCCAACATTTGCCTCCTAGGGGCACCAGAAGGGGAAGACAAAGAGCCAGAAACTGGAAATCTATCTAAAAAAAAAACAGTGAGAGAAAATTTCTCTAATTTGGTGAAGGAAATAGACATGCAAGTCCAGGAAGTGCAGAGTCCCGATTATGATGCATGCAAAGAGGCCCACTCTAAGACACATTATTTTTTTAAAGATTTTATTTATGTATTTTTAGAGAAAGGGGAAGGGAGGAAGAAAGAGAAGGAGAGAAACATCACTGTGTGGTTGCCTTTCATGCGCTCCCAACTGGGGACCTGGCCCACAATCCAGGCATGTGCCCTGACTGGGAATCAAACTGGTGACCCTTTGCTTCAAAGGCCACACTCAGTCTACTGAGCTATATCAGCCAGGGCTAAGACACATCATTATTAAAAGGCCAAGAGTTAAAGAGAGACTCTTAAAAGCAAGAGAAAAGAAGTTAGTTACTGGAAGGTTGCCAGATGGGAGGGGGTGGGAGAGAATGGGTGAAGAGGTGAGAGAATTAAGTACAAATAAGTAGTTACAGAATAGCCGTGGAGATGTAAGGTACCATGTAGAAAATGGAGAAGCCAAAGAAGTTATGTGCATGACCCATGCACATGAACAATGGTGGAGGGACTGCCTAAGGAAGTAGGGGATGCTGGGTGGAGGGGGGCAAAGGGGGAAAATCAGGACAACTGTAATAGCATAATCAATAAACTATAATTTTAAAAAAGAATAGAAACACTCTCAAAAGGAAGAATGAAGTCTTCAGGGCAGTGGAGGAACAGTTGGAAGCAAGTGGCAGATACCTTAACAATCTAATGTAGCTGAGTTGCATTTGGTGTTTGCCCTTGCTGGGAAGGAACCAAAATCTAACCACGTAGCTCATTGGTAATAAAGTCCTGTGTAGAAAAAGAAATCAATCCCATATTCAATATTGTGTAAAGGTAATGGCTTCCTGACGTGTGCACCAGAACGATGCATAATCAGCAGTGTTATTATTATTATTATTTATTAATAACAGTGCCATGGAGCCCAATTTCGCAGTGGCTGAGGTTGGCCCCAAGTGCATGATGACTCACCCGCAGGCTGATCTACATAAATAGCATGTGCTAAGATTACCATCTGGTAGAACAATCTACATCACAAGAGTCCACATTTCCTGTTACCCAGGGTAAGTAAATTTCAAGCATAAGGGAAAATTTTAGCAAGTTTCTCCAAGTACCTTTACTGAGAGACTAATGTGGCTTACACAGAGGAGGGGAAGGGAAATTATGAGGTAAAGGTTATTCTTTCTCATCCCCCCCTGAGTCCCCCCTCCCCAGGAGATGAGAGACTCCATCGCTGCTACCCTGGCTCATCGCTGAGGAAATCAACTTTGGCTCCTTAAGCTCTAAGGAGGTGTGTTACACGCCCGTCACAGACCTACTAGGAGACACGTATTTGAAACAGCATTAAAAATGGATGGTATACATTGGAAAACTTGTTTCCCTCCCTTTCCCTCCCTGCTCTTTTCTTCCCCCTCCCCCAGATGAAGATATCAACACAGGCCATGAAACCACAGAAGGGAAGCTGTGGCCCCTGAAGATCACTTGGGAGTTTGTCTTTCCAATAACAGCATCCACATCTGAAATCACTCTCACACAAAACCAACTTGGACTAGGACCATAACTCTGGGTGGTGCCAGCGTATCGCCAAGAACTGTCTATAAACTGACACAACTCCTTCCTCAGTCAGCGGATTATAGGGAACCCTCCTGAGCCCCAAGTTTGCATGCAGAAGGAAGAAGCCACTTCCCCGGAAGGTGTCCCCCGAGCACCTGTGCCTCTGTCCATGGAGCTTATTTTTGCCCCTGGACTTGCTTGAACCTGACCTCATTCACACCACTTCCACTGGACGATGGGGTGTGCCTGAGCACATACCACTCTATGGCCTGAACGTGTGTGTGTGTGTTTACATCCCGTGATCTCAATGATTGTGCTGCCCTGGAATCGCTGCATTTGGTAGGGAAGGAAACATCAGGTGACCACCATTCTTTCCAACATCACCGCAGATGTGGACTGTGTTCATGACACTGCTGAGTTCAAGTACGAAGCAAAGCGGAGTTCCTGAAGAGCTCTAACCCAAGCAACCCTGAGAAAGTAATCATGGAAGTTGCCTGGTTTATTCTCCTGGAGATAATTACCTGTGGCCAGTAACTATACAGGGGGAAGGATCTCGCAAATGATATAGAATTGACATTCCAAATATCTTTTTAAGTAAATAGGCGCTTCTCTAACTTTTTTTTTGTTGTCGTTGTTAATGACGCATTCCCATTGCAAAAGAATTCTAATTTTCTTCTCAGGCTCTCTAGAAGGAAAACATTATACAAACTATGGTAATTGCTTAAAAATAGAATGCTGTACGACCATCATCCTTCAAACACACCACATCCTATTTTGACAAATGTCATAAACTATAACTCTCTGATATACTTGGTGGCCCCTTCCTTAGGGAGGTTTTCATTTGATTCATGCAGGTTTGATTCCTGAATCTACCAGGAAGAACGTAAAAGGGAAGCAAAGCATTTACTTTGTAAAGGCTGAGGGGGGAAAAGAACTTCTTTTAGGAAATGGAATGCAAATATGATTAAAATACATTGTTAAAATACAGTTCTGATAAGGCTACTACTTTACTCATCACGGACCACGGGAAGATTCCCCAGAAGTGGAAAAATGGTGCACCTGTAGATAAAGGGATGTAGGCCTGCCAACGTGTCACAGATGATAATAAGGTGCAGTGACTTCCTTTCAAAGAGCTCTCCAGGTGTTGCATGTACCGGGATTACAGTAGTAAAAGCTGAGTGAGACGTCCCAAGAAATTGGTGAATTTTACTTCCCGGGCTTCACCATGGTGGCTGAGGCTGCCCACTTGGGCCCTCCTACCTCCTTTTGACATCCTGGAAATGTCTCTGGGTACGCTTGTGGTGGTTGTCCCAGCCTGGCAGGCATTCGACATAAATGAGAAACGCAGTTGGAAATGCAGTTGCTGTCGGGGCTGTAAAAAATAAAATGGAAGGAAGTGGTGACAAGAACAATCTAAGAACTACAGTTACTGTCGCACGTGAGGATAATCTGAGCACGGCAGTGAAGCCAAGGGCATTAATATTTGGTTTTGGAATAGATCATCAAATTCAGGGAGTCTTCTCATTGAACTTGAACAAATACTCAGATGAGTCTCTGCCCTGGGGATATCCAACAACCCACCCTTCTGGGAGGTCAGCACGCACTTAACATTTTTCTGCATGTGGGGTACAAAGTGAACAATCCACATCAATTAATGGAGAATTGATTGTGTATGTTGAGTCATGAGAAATGCCAGTGGGGTGGGGGAAAGAAAAAAGAAGAAATGGATCAGGCAAGAGGTATATCTCACATGTCTCCAGGCCCACGTTGCCGGTCTCCAATCAAATCCGTAACCCTATCCCCCGTACTGAAGCAGAACGCTTACAATAGTCACGGGTCACAGGACGAAATCCTTTATTCCCACGGCAAATAGCATTTCAAAATGATGCTCCGTGCAATTAAGGTTGGTTGGGAATTTTTTTTCCCTTTTCACATATGGCAATATTTATCTTCAAAGTTTTTGTCCTTGGCTGACGTCTCCTTTGTAAAGCAGCTGGTCCTGTGTGGCCTAATTGCAAGATCATTTGTTGTGTGATTCAGTAGCCTTGTTTATTTGCACAGTGGTTCAGTGGAATTTATAAACTGCATGATATTGTTCTGGAGTGTTTTCTTTTTATTAAGAAGCCACATTTGCTCCAGCATTCATGGCTGGGGTTATAATTAGCTGGAGCATTCAAGGTATTTTCATCCCAACTTCCTCTGCTAATTAATGGCATTAAACAAGAAACCCTTGCATTTAAATGAAGAGATGGGGCAGAGTGTGGGAAGAGAGCTAGAACGATGAATCAAGTTGAAATCCATCTTTGTTGTGCGTACAAGAGCTTGTTAACAAATACTCAGATGTAACTAATACAAGCTGTAAGTTATTTCTAATTAGTCCTAGCTGTTCTCGGGAATATCCCGTCGAGCCATGGAGTCTGTTAGAAAAGATCCCTTTTGCTATTCTTGGTCTGTCTCTGCGAAACCCTCAGTAAATGGTCCCAGTGACTTGTCACACGTTCTTTAATGATGAAATGTCACCAGTATTGCCAGGCCTATAAAAAGTTCTAAGAGCAATGTGACCTTCCCATTCAGTTTCCTTTATTAAAAGGAAGGTGTATGTGGGTTTCTTGTTTTCTTCCAACCAGAATATTTCTAAATAAAATATGAATGGAATTTTCAAAGGACTTTGGTGGTAAAAAAAAATGGATAATTCCAGATTCTGGGATGAGACTTGAAATCTTATAATGATACACTGAAGCTGGAAAGAAAGGCTTGAGGCAAAATAAAGGGTCACAGGAGAAAAGCGCTTTAGCAATTGGTCAAGCATTTTCCAACATGGCGTGGCTTTGGTGAATGAGTCAGACCAGTCTGGTCTTCTGCCTTTTCAGCCCCACAGTGGCCTTAGATATAGTCAGCAACTTGGGCAGAGACTCACACACTAAGTTCCCCATAGGGGATTAATGTAGAAACCAAAAGGTCAATGTACTAATTTATTAGGGGGGATATCCGACGTCCAGTGTCCAGACTGCTTGCCCTTCCCATCCGAGACATCCCTTTCCATGTATTGAGTAGCTGAGAATCTGGGTTATTACTCTGCACGTTGCTTGGTTGGCATGAAACTGAAACACGTGGGTGGAAAATGTCTTGAGGACCGTGTCATCTAATCAAAGATGACCTCAGAACAAATGGGTTATAGTCATGATCCCAGAACAAATATGATCGAGTTCTGACACTGGAACAAGAAGCTTGAAGACCAGAGAAGTCCCTGCTTACTACGTACGACCGTGCTTGAGAACTTGAAGCCCAGACAGAGTGCCTACGTACATTCCTATCACAGAACGTGTGTCAAAATAACAATTGCCATGAGCGATGTCACTGCAACCCATCCCATAATTCCTTTTCCCACGAGGATGCATGTGAGCAAAAGTCTCCAGTCATCACCGGTAGCCACTAGTTTGCCTGAAATGCCTAATGTACAAAGCCAGCTGGGAAGGACAAACGGTTACCTTTGCACCATTTGGGACTTTGCTGGCGACCCTGGAGCAGACCAAGGAAAGGCCCCCAGACAAAGGGACACCTGACTCTGTAGCAGGCCCGTCAATATTCCCTGAAGTCTTCAACAGGCTTATTGTCCTTCGAGTTCATTTTGTAATAATCCTGGCAGGAAGTGAGAAGGCCCAGTGTGAGTCATACAGAAATACATCCTTTCAAAAAAATAACCAAAACAAAACCTAGTTGACCTTCCCAACTTGTTCAGATGTATACTGCTTAAAAATTTTGCTTGTTTTTAATTCACACACACACACACACACACACACACACACAACAGGTACTGTGAGAAAATAGGGTTGGGCGTTGGTCAGAGACGAACCCTGGGCCTAGGATGATGGCCAGGAGCATAGAGGGACAAGGAGAAAGGCAATTAATTCAGAGAGGAAACTGGACTCTATCCGACACCTTTACTGGCCTAGTCATGTTCATTTTAATTTTTTTTTATTTTACTCCTCATCTGGACTCAAGCATGTTGGGGGCAGCAGCACAAAAACAACCTAGTTCAGAAAGTCTGGTCACCAGACATTCTGCCCGAAACAGGAGACAAAAAGAGTTCCGTGCAGAGAGGGCAAGCTGGGCCTGGCCAGACCTGTCACCCTTGCATGCAGGGGAAATAACCAGAATCTCCTGAGTCCAAAAAATCAGAGTGGAAAGCAGATTTTTTTTTTTTTTTTTTTTTTGCTTTTAAGTGCTCACTTTGCTCTGATTTCCAGAGTATCCAGGACAAGCTTCAGATGGAAATGCTGCAGTGGGCAGGATGTTGTCCCACAATCTCTTCCCACCCCCGCTACTCTCAAGACAATTTCTAGGTGAGGGTTCTTTTAAGCTATAGACAAAAGTAAGGAAGAATTTTTCTGTTGTCTAGGGGTATCAGACTCGTTTTCACCAGGGGCCACATCAGCTATGAGGTTGCCTTCAAAGGGCCGAATGTAATTTTAGGACTGTGTAAATGTAACTACTCCTTAACTAGGGGCAAGGAGCTCGGTGCTGCTGCCAGGTAGAAACAAGGTGCTGGGCTGGATGAAACAAGGTAGAGGGCCAGATTTGGCCTGAGGGACTTGTGTTTGCCGCCTGTGATCTAAACCCTTTTACTCATCTCTTCCTTGGGATCCTCTCCTTCCTCATCCATTACCATTTGCTTCCTTTAAAAAGGAAGAGACCTGGCTGGGTACTCAGGTGGTTAGAACATCATTCTGATACACCGGTCAGGGCACATACCAGAATCAACCAATGAACGCATCAGTAAGTAGGACAATAAATCAATGTTTCTCTCTATCTCTCTCTGTCAAATCAATAAATAAAAATAAGATTTGAAAAAATGACGGTATGTTATTTTTTTAAAAAATAAAAAAAGAAGAAACCACGCTCACATTATGGTATCCACTAGAATAGCTCCAAGACCTATTCTTGGACTGATCTACAAAGAATTTACTCACCACTCCCTTCAGGATTTAGGAGCATTAACCTTTGGAATTCAGTCTTTATATGCAGGTCAGGGTATTTTTAAGAATGGGAAAACCCAGGATACCGATAAACAACAAGGGTTCCAAGCGGGGGTTATTCTTAGCCCTGACATTCTGAAGTATATAAAGCAACAGATACCAAAATGGTTCTCATTCCGGTGCCCGTGCACTTCCTGTCCCCTCCTCGGATGGTGCGGGTCTGGTGCATCTGTACACATGCCCCCGCCCACTGCCTCGCTGCCACCATCTCTAATTTAGACCGTAACCCCAACCATGATGAGGGATGGAAATACGAACCCATTTCCCGCAGAGGAAAGACCATTCTAGCTAAGGCTTCCCCACCCCCATTTTTTTTAAATGCTGGGGTGGTTGCTAGTTTTTCTGTGAGCATTTGAAGGCTGGTTATTTCTCCCAAACAGTCTTGAACTCTGGGGTGGTGTAATGGGAAATTGCCCTTCCCATCCATTTTCCCAAGGGTACGTGGATGTTACCCTTCCTGTCGTCACTACCAACAGCTGACCTCTGAGACATGGACAGAGAGGCTGTTGAAGAGGATGGAAAAAGCCCCCTTCCCTGACATGGCATGCAAAATCCGCAGTGGAAAAGAAAGCAGCAGGACTTGGAAGCTGAACTCATTTGTGCTGATGGAGAGCACGCCTTGAAGGCTCCACAGGGACAAGCAAACTGTGGCTCGGAGTAAAACTACGGAACACACTTTAATGGGGCTTTTGTTTGCCACTAATCTAGGACACATGTCCCCCCTAAAGGACTAAGGGGGTCTGAGGATAATGGGGACCGTGGGCCCTGTTCTTTAGGCAAGAAAAGCCGCCATGTGGGTCTAGCACCTGGAGAGAATCAATGTCTCTGGTTGCTTTTACCCAAATTGTCTGAGTCTGTTTTTGTTCTGGAGAAGGAGCATCAGGATGCTAATGATTTTTAAAGTCCTGGTTAGTGGACACGCTCTCTGGGATTTGTTTAAAAAAAAAAAATATCCAGTGGGGGGAGGAGGAAAGCGCATAGAAATGAGCGTTTATTGTACTATTCTTGCTACTTCTGCATATGTTTGAAACTTTCCATAATACAAAGCTAAAATTGTATGTAGCCATTCATTTATTTTCAATATCCGCTATTTGAGTGACTCTTTCAAAAAAGCACGTTTTCCCAGTTTAATTCACAGAGTTAGAGCTTACGACTTAGGTTGGGGGAGGGGGCAGGATGGAGCAGTGTAAACAAGAAAACAGACACGGCTGGCCCAAACCCACTTCACTGCTTGCTAACAGAAGATTTTAGGCAAAATGACTTAATCTCCTTGAAGTGAGTCATGTCACTGGTGAAAGTTGAAGAAGTTAGCAGGTCTTAAAAAGTCCTGACACAATAGGTGAATGGATAAGTGTTAGCTTTATTTTTCAACAAAACCATCGGCATATAACATGCTGAGTTTATTTCGAACTCCAAAGAAACAGATCTAATGTTCATTTAGGCTTATATTTGACCAAAAAATATTAAGCACCTTTTGTGTGATTTGAAGAGTGCTGGGCACTGTTCAAAATCACATATGACCGTGGCTTCCAAGGGTTCCATAGGCCAGTGGTCGGCAGAAATGTAAATATGTGCAACCTGTCGGGAAAAGCCAGACCGGGGGTATGTATGTGGACATCCTGGAGCTCCGGTGGGAGCACAGTCCAGAAGGGGTCACTGAGAGGCTGATGGAGCCCGAGATTGGGGCCTCCTCTTTCTAGACCAGTAAGCTCTGCTGCACAGCCTCCCGGGGAATCCAGTCCAGCCCGCCAATCCACTGCCTCCCTGACCCTATTCTAGGTAACCAGCCGCCAGCCACGGAAACAGGACATGCACAGTGGAAGGAGACCAGAGCAAATAACCTCTGCGTTTCCACTCATTCCAGGACAGGCCAGCTGAATTGTTAACAAGCAGAACAGAACTGCTGGAAGGAACGTAGCCGATCAGAGGGTTCAGCTGGAGGGGCGGTGGGGGGGGATATCATGAGAGCACTTGAGTACTTGAGAGGCTGTTTATTGCTAGTGAGGGGCCAGTGGCAGAGCCCTGAGGGTGTGAGAGAAAGCAGTCTCTTGCAGGCTCGGCCTTTGGTCAGGGGACAAAGAGGACTTGAACACTAAAAAGAGAAAAAAAGCCAAGGTGATGGGGGTGCAGAGACCAAGGCCACGGCCAAAGCACTCACCCCTCCTGTTGTCTATTGGCACTATAAACACTGGCCTCTGATGTTACCATTGGGCTATGAGTCTCTTTTAGGAAGCGTTTGGTGGTGAGTCATCTCCAAACTATGCACGAAGCTGAACACCCTGCTGTGATCTGTGAAGCTCCTCAACTGGCTTTCACTGGGCCTGGTTTGGAATCCCATCTCTGTGGCAACCCACAGACAAGGTCACCTTAGCTGCGATGGCCTTACACAATGCAGCCACACCTGCTTTGCCCAGGGGACTTCCAGGAGATGGCAGAGAGAGAGTCGGAAACCTGGATGATGTTGGCTCATTTTCAGGAAAAGAAGGCAGGGGCTCATTTTGATGAATAGTTTTACAGCAAGACCCTCTACAGACTCCAGGCAACAGGCGAGTGAGAAACAGACCCACGGAGCAAAGGAAGGGACATGGGGAGAGTGGCCTTCAGCCCCAAATCGCCTAGATGCACTTTCCTCTGTGTCTTTGCTATGCGCTGGCCAAGCAACCTGCCCAAGTAAGCTCCGCCCACTTCCTTTCAGGTTTCATTCCCTGGCCTTGGGGCTCTTCAGAGAGTCAGCAACAAAAACCCAACGCCCACGCTGGACGGCAATCCTAGCAAAATTGCTCCATTTCCTTACAAAAATGGAGAGCCTTTAAAGGTATATTTAATTCTCACTGAACTCTACGGGATGGGCAATGCTTATTAGCTTTAGGTTGTTGCTGTTGCTGTATGGCTTGCCTTCTCAATGAAAAGTATTTGTCCGTAGAACAGTAATAGTGTAACTGCAGAACCAGCTCAACACAGGCCTGTCCTGTTTAAGGAGTTACTGCGTAGCTTTTTGGACACAACAGGGAAAACTGCAAGTCACGCTGATGAAGCACGTGCGGAGGAGAGAACTTTGACCTCCAGCTGCACCTGGAACCAAGGTCTCCCCTTCCCACCCCCATGGAACCAAAGGACTGTGAAACCAGAAAAGTCGGCATTCATGCTGCCTGTCACCACCAGAACCAATAAGTAGAAACGGGGATGGAATCCTCACGGGCACTTTATTCAAATGCCAGCGCTCTGGGAAGATGGTGGGCTATGTACCCTAAAAACCATCTTATGTCTCATCTCAAGCCAACATGTTTTACAAGAAGAAAAGGGTAGGTCAGGGCTTTGGAATTCAGGGGAGAAAGTTAATCAGATAAAAGCTGCAGTCCAGCGATTTTCCTAGCATCCTTTCCTGTGAGGTCTGTGTTGGTCTCTCCCTGGAACACAATGGCTCGTGGACCGTCTTGATGGCTTGTAGTTCGTCTGGGGCACAAAAGTCAAACTGCATTTGGGTCTCCTGGAGTCAGGGTATGCCCAGTCTACAGGTGAAGAGAGAATTTGTACTGTAAGGCTCCGTGGGTGACCTAAGAGAACCATGGGGTCTCTTTCTGTGCAGGTTTTCTTCCTGGTCTCTTGAAGTCTTGACCAATAGCCCATGGAATGTGTCAGCTCTAATTGCTTGTGTGGACTGGCACAAGTCATGCCTCCGAATTGGAAGGCTGTCACATATAACATAGTCGTGCACAGGGATAAACGTGGTCTGGAAAATGTTTTATCCAAACATTCCTTAACAGCAATTAGGTTCTGCCATGGTAAGGGGCAGATGCCCTTGACGGAACCAGCTGAGTGGATTTCCAGAATGCCGAGGTTCCAGCACGGGCCAGGACACTGCTCCCTTCCCCGCCCCAGGACATGCAGGTCTCCTCTTCCCCCAGGGGCATCAGACAATGGCCAGTTGCACTCTAGGGGCACTCCAGCACACTGGTAACCAGGGCAACGTTCCAAAATAAGTGGGTAATTGGAGAGTTCTGAAGACAGACAAGGATCTGTAGACCTGGGCTTGCTTTGGGGTGAGCCTCCTAATTGATGAGCGGCATACACAGGTGTTGCCTGATGGGTAGGTAATAGCCATCAAACAAGCCAAGTTGGAACAGGTTTGAAGAAAGCTGGGGGGTGGGGGGGTTGTCACTAAGAACAATCCCATGATGTAAGGAGGTAATGTGACAGGGGAGGTGAGGAAAGAGTGCCACAATCTACTGAGCATCTCCTATGTGCCAAGCACTGAGCTGGCGTTTTTACCCATCTTATGTCAAGACTGCAGAGGTCAAGCCCTCCCGTTCTCATGCAGGGTCTGTTGTCTTTAGAAATAAATTGCAACAACCTGGTTCCTGTAGACCAGCGAGCAGTAAATACTGAGCAAAAGACAAGTCAGTGTTTTTTCTTATCCACTCTGCTTTTCTCTGCACCTGGCAGAGAAAAACCGATGCTTGAACCACATACTGTACCCTTACTGGGAAAATGCTCCATTAAGTCATACAGTCAGATACTGCTTCTCTTGCTTCAGAAACATTCCTCACCAAAGATGCATAGGCAGACTCCGGAGCATAATTGAAAGAAAAAACATACGTTACCTCGGCTACCTAAGACTAATCAACTATTTGATATAATTTTTGGAAAAAAATAGCCCAATTAAGTTGCTGTGAAATGACTGGAGACTACTAGCAAAGCCAGGACTCTGTATCAGCTGGGGATGGATGATCAACAGTCGCCACCAGGGGAGGCCTCTCTGCGAGAGGAACTCTCAAGAAAGTTCCCACAGAAAGAGTCAGGCCCACAGGAAATGTCCAGTTGAGATGACGGATCGCAGACCACGCCATTTGCCAAACTTCCACTTCAAATTCTCGCAGCCACTGTCATGTGTAGAAACAATCCTTCTTTCCATCCTGGGATACATCTGTTTTGGGAAATGACAAACTGTGGTCTTCTAAACATTTCATGTTTGATATTTCACATTTTCCCCAGAGACCCAGCTCTACCACACCATGCAATAGAATGGAAATAAAGATACTTAAAAAAAAAGAGCGATGTGCTTGTAGAGAGCTAGACAGATACGCAAGCATCTCTCCTAGGAGAGGATGGAGCCAAGAAGTCCCCAGGGATGACATTACTGATACTCGTTGTCTGATCAATGCTCTTTCACATATTTGTTGTGTCTGGAAACGATCCCTCATTGGAATGGTCTCATTGTTATGAACATTTTGTCATGAGTGTATATCCATTTGTTTAGATAGTAATTGACAAATGCTGCCATTGGACTGTGTCAGGTTCATCTGGAAGAGATTTTTTCCTGTAAAATCTTCCCCCCATTTCCCCAAATGATCTAATTCAGTAGGCCTTGGGTGAATGTAAGAATATGTGACTTAAAAAAACTCTCCAGGTGACTCTGTTGTGTACCTACTTTGGGATCCCTGGGGGTAGTAGGAGCACCCATCCGTATGAGAGTGTGAAAGTCTTTTTTTCTTTTAATTTTTAGAGAGGGAAAGGGAGGGGGAAGGAGAGGGAGAGAAACATCAATGTGTGGTTGCCTCTCAGGCCCCCTACTGGGGACCCAGCCCACAACCCAGGCAGGTGCCCTGACTGGGAATTGAACCAGTGACCCTTTGGTTCGCAGGCAGCACTCAATCCACTGAGCCACACCAGCTAGGGTGCAGTGGGAGGGTCTTACTCAACCCTACAACTATCGAGTTTTCAAAATGTCTTACAAAGAAGACTGGGTAACAGTTTGGTCTAATTGTTTCACACCTTTGTCTATTTTTGGCAGAGATATCTGGCCGTTAGCAGATTGGTGAAGTCCATTCTGAATACAGTTAATTATTCCTTGAGCTTCCACAGGAATAATTAGTCATTCCTCTCTGTACTTTGGAGTTAAATTGTTACGGGTTGAACTGTGTTCCCCAAAGAGACAGGATGGAGTTCGAACCCCCAGCACCTCAGGACGTGACTTCATTTGGAGGTTGAGTCTTTAAGGAAGTACTTAAGTTCAAAGGCAGGTCTGAGGGCAGGCCCTAATCCAAAATGGCTGGTGTCTTCGTTCAAGCAGGAAATTGGGATGTAGAGACTGACCCAGTACAGAGTCACAGGGAGCAGACAGCCATCTATAAACCAAGGACAGAGACCTAGGTCGGAAGCTTCCCTCACAGCCATCAGAAAGAACCAACCCTGGTGACACCTTGATTTTGGACTTACGGCTTCCAGAACTGAGAGGCAATACATTTGTGCTGTTAAGCCACCCTGTCTGAGGTGCTTTGGTGCAGCCGCCCTAGTAAACTAATACATAAATGCTGGTCGATATGGGGTGGCCCCGTCTCCCTCTACCTCCCTAATAGACCTGACTTTCTCCTGTGTAATTAGCGTTTCCATGGTGTAAAGGGTCTTGTTGAGAGGACAACTCGCTAGGGCCACACCTACCTCAGAGCCGAGGGGACCAGGTTCTTCCTCTAAAAGGCCCACATGCAAAAAAAATTGGCATCTGACCTAGGCTTTCTTCTGGAACTTTCCATCTAAAGTGTGGGAGACACAGATAGAGGAGGCACTAAGTAAGCCATTCTCTTAACTTCCACTACCACGGTGGTGGCTGGCTCAGCAGCGCCTCTCCTGGCTGTTTTCTGCAATAGGAGGTTGGTTTCTCCTTCCTGCCTCCAGCGCTTCCAGGGCCTCATTGATCCTTGCTGATCCCCAAATCTGATCACGCCATTGATGCTGTGGGCCTCCTATAAAATGATTAATGGTCAATCTTTTTGTGGCCTCCCAAAAAAACCACTTTCATATGGTTCAACCTAATAGTTTTGCCAGAATTATTTGCTGTCATTACTAAGAACCTTGGCATCTTCCGCATAGATTATTATAACCCACTGGTGTCGTGTGCATGTGTTTCTAATACCTGTCGAACGCCTACGACATCATAGGTGCTCAATCAATATTCGATGAATTAATTGCTTTCACCTTCTAAGTCGTATTTGTTAGTTATATGTGTCCCTCTTCCAGAAGACTATGAGAACCTCATGCCAGATGTAGATTTCTTGTCTCTGAATTGCCAGCAATGCACACAGTTCCTGGCAATAGAAGTTGTCTGTATCACCAAAACAACTTGGTTTTGAGTGAAAAGAGTTCATATAGATCACCTAATGAAGTTTTCTTATTTACTGGGATTCTTAGTTTAATGAGTAAGGTAAAAGTCACGCTGCTAATTTTTAATCGCAAAGGCAAAAAATAGGTCCTTGTTTTAGTCATCGTTGCTGTGTAACTAGTCATCCTAAATCAGTGGCTTAAAATAGCAACAATTTATTCTTTAAAAAAATTTTATTATGACTTTTTGTGGTTCCGGGTGGTCATTGGACTTACCTAAGCAATTCTTGCTGGAGGTTCTTTGTGTAGAAAGTCGGTGTCTGGGCCTGGGGCCATCATTCCTCAAGCCCGTATCTGAGAGTTGATACTGACCGCCAGCTCGCATTTCGGCGGAGGCTGTGGGCTGAAACGGTAAAACATGGTCTCTCTATGCTGCTTGGGTTTTCTCTCAGCTTGCAGGAGCCAGCAGCTAAGTGCTGCCGGCCCCTGGCAATACTGCTTTCTCTCTTGTCCCTCTGCCTTAGCGGTGGTCCTAGCTTCCTGCAGTCACTAATCTGATTTCCTTAAAGTTCACTATTTGGTTCCTCAGCTCTTTCATCACCTGGATTATCAGTTTGGTACATCAAATTCCTATTTCAAACAGTAGTGGCTTTTGTTTTCCTTCTTGGACCCTTTCTGATACAGAAGGCTATGTCCAAGTTCGGATAGGTTATGATGTCTCCCAGAGACCAGTGAAAACGGAAATGCACCATAGATCAAATAGGGACCTCTGTAGGCCCCGTATGGTAAGGAGGCTGCACCCTCAGATGCACATGCTACTCAGGGAACAGGGGAAATGGAGGAGTGGGTGGAGCAAATAAAAAATGGACTGAGCAGCCCTGGCCAGGGAGGTCAGTTGGTTGGAGTGTCTTCTGGATAAGCCACGGTTGTGGGTTCGATCCCTAGTCAAGGCACATACAACCAATGAATGCATAAATAAGTGGAACAACAAACTGATGATTCTCTCTCTTCTCTTTTTCTCTCCTTTTTTCTTCTCTCTCAAATCAATATCTAAAAAAAAAATTAGAAAATAGACTGAGTGGCTAACTCAGATGAGAGCTTTTAAACTAAAGTGATGTTATCTTGGCTTGGCAGGCCTCATCGTTCTGCTACCCAAATGAAATGAGAGGCTTGTAAGCTAAGTGGATTCAATCACGTAAATATAAAATGCCTCTTTTCACATCTGAACACACAGTCTTAACAGGCATAGCAGCCACGTTAAGGGTTAACCTTTTCCATCTAAGCAATGGGACTGTACTGAAGGGTCTGAAGCAAGGACTGACATATCTGAGCATGGCTCAGAGAGGTCCTCTCGCTTATCTGTGAAGAATGCCCTGGAGTGAACTGGATGAAAGGCAGGCAGACCTGTTTCTCCTCAGAGCAGCAGTGACTGAGGATCACAAACAAGGGTCTCTTGTCAAGGTTTGAGCAACAGCCAGTCATTGAGGGGGACAACTTGTTGTACCCCCCAATAAATATTCCCATTACTAAAGATGGCAATACAGCTCTCTTTACTGAGTGGCCAAATACAGATCCCAAACCCAATTTCTTTAAAGGCTGTGAGGAAAATACCACATTGAATATAAAACATGGAAGTCTACTTTCCTTCAAAAACCTGAGCCTTGTGCCTCATCCCAGACACAGACCAAGGCAGAATTTGTTTTAAGAGACCCTCAGTTAAGGTAAATGCTTCTAGAAACATTCTCGCGTCTGCTTCTGTGTGACTAGACGGTTATTTCAGAAACTCAGCAAAGCCTGTCCCACTTTATTTATGCAAATGTGTTCATAATTCTTCACTGTCTCATGAAATGCTTGATAACTACCAAATGTAGTTTTTATCTAGATCAGAGTTTCTCTGTCTCTCTGATACTGACATTTGGGGACAAGTAATTCTTTCTGGAGGGAGCCTCCCTGTACACGACAGCATGATGACAACGGCCCTGGCATCTGCCCCTGGGACCAGCAGCACTTCCTGAGTTGTCACAACCCACAATGTCTCCAGATCTTGTCCCAAGTCCTGGCAGGCAAAACCACCCGCCGTGCGGAATCACTGGCCTCAGTGGAACAAATGAGCTCCGGGCAGTAAACCAAGACACACACGCTGAGCAAGTTGCAGTGATGATTTTGCGGGATGGTACTGCTGGCAGCAAAAGTCGTGATAATAAAAATTACTTGGTGGTTATTTCTTGTATGCCAATCTCTGAGCTCCTGGGGGGCAGACCTGGTTACTCCCAGCTGTCGAGAGGGATGGTGGGTAGTGGGATGAACACAGAAGCCTTAGCAGCAGCTCCTCTGTCTGCAGAGACGACCTCAGGACATCTTCCTTTGGCAGGAAGAGCACGTATCAGTTCTTCTGTGTGAAGGGGCAGAGTTGGGCTCTCGCCCCCACAGGGCCTTATAGTCCAGCCTCATCTCTGACTGGGGAATGGAAGCCTTTGCCCATTCAAAGCCCCTGGTGGAGGAAGCATCCTGGAATGGAAAGGGTCTTCCTTCTCCATCATCTCAAAATCAGGCCAAAATCCTGGCTCCCCGACACTACCTCCACGTCGGTGGTGAACCAGGTCCCCGAGTGTGGCAGCAGTCACAGTATCTTTTAGGGTTTCCCCAGAGTGAAATGCCCACACAGTTATAACCTACCGAGGGCAGAGACTTGGCCTGTTTTGTTCACCTTTGTGAACCTAGACCCTAAAACTCGGTCTGTAGGTTTAAAATGAAAATCTGGTCTATAAGATGGGCTTCGTGATTACGTGTTGAAGGAATGACTCAATGAAGAGATGCTTCTTGCTGTCTGGTATGATTGTAGAAAGATACATGGGGCCACCCTACAAAACAGAAAAAAGAAAAGCATAGAAAGCATAACAGAGGGCTTTATAGATCCCTAATTCAACACATTTTACTGAAAGAGACGCCCAGAACATCGAGTGGTCTCTCTGGGCCCCTGGGCTGTGTGTCGGGGGCAGAGTTGGGGCTATAATCCCATCCCTTGCCTCCCCTCAATTTAGCAAACACTCGGTGAATCGTCAGGAGCTAAATTATGTCCCAGGCTCTGGAAATACAGGCGGAGTAAGGGTTGCTTCAGAATAGGAAACAGGAGACTGGAACAGCTCCCAGTTCTGAGGGGGACCCCTGGATGGGATGTGACCATTTCCCAAAACCCAGCCCAGCAGGGCAGAGACAGAGGACAAAGAGGCACTTTCTCCAGTCACCTCATTTATGCAGCCAGTG
>PVIA01008975.1:0-65798 GCA_004024845.1 Tonatia bakeri
TGAACATTGGGGTGCATAGGTTCTTTTGGATTGGTGTTTCAGGGTTCTTAGGGCTGGGATAGGAGTAAAGGACAGAAAACTGTACTTGAACAATGATTAAAATAAAATTTAAAAAAAAGAAACAGTCTAAGAATAAATAAGATTTTGGAATAAAAAAATAAAGAAATAAAAATAAAAATATAAATACAAAAAAAAAGAGTATTGTCACATGAAATAAATTCCTGTGAGGTATCTGTATGAATTCAGAAAACTTTGTTTCATAGTAAATTTCAAAGGGAAGGAATCATGACATTGTTTTCAACCAATGAAAAAAATTCAGAACCTTAAGTTATTGCAAATTTTGAGTAACTAACATGCTCTCATCATACTAATTTGTGGACTTGGACAACTCTTTCTACTTTCAGAACATAATTTAATAATTATATTAAAATCAGTATCTTTAAATCAGTTTCATATTCATGATTTAATAGCATACAATTAAAATAAATCATTTTACTTATGTTGTATTACACAGATGTTATTTCTTCTCTATAATATATTGTGTTCAAAGATTTATGCCTGCTCAGTGGTTTGTTCAAATTAATATGCAATTTTTGTTAGGTCGTTAATGCTGTTTCTTTCTGTCACTTGGTAACCAAAAAAAATAATGTCTTCTCATTGCAAAGCATCAGTGGCTCACTTCTCATAATAAGGACAAAATCTTCAGTGCCCCTCAGTGCAAACAGAGCAGTTGTAATCTTTGTGAGGACTGTGTGTCGAGGGAGCTGAGGACATAATCAAGCAGGCCAGCAAGGAAAACACGAATGAGACTTCCAGGCAGCCTCTTTATGAGGTAATCTGTTTCCCAGAGGAAGACAATTATTCCAGCTGGGAAATGCACACTTTCTGGGATTAAGAAGAGGAAACTAGGCATATAACTCCTGCAAGGGTGGAAAAGCATCGATGGGCCATTATTAGCAGACAACACAGTGTGCCTCGCTCGCTGTGCTTCTTTGCTCTTCCCCCATCAAGGAATCTCTCTCGCTGGGCTGCCAGAGCTCTATTTACTAAAATAAGACGTTTGTTTGATGAAATTATTCTGATACCCAGAGGGATTCATTAAAATTGTATCTAACCAGTACAAGGTGCTGTGAGGACAGAAATTTAGAATCTAATCTTTAGAATAGTCTCCATAGTCTAATGTGAAATAGAGTTTTGACAGCTGAAATCTTCTTTCTCAAAATAAAACCAAAGAGCCCATGACTCAAAGTGTGCCCTATTGTGTTCCCCATGGGCTACAATTATCTCAAAACCTAGTTTTAGTCCTTGCCCTTGATTAAAAGGTGAAATTGGAATGTATAGATACCAGTTAAGAAGTGCCGTTGAAGAGAAACTCCTGTCTAGCATGGGTCTTATTAATGGTTGGTAATTAGTCTTACGTGTCCACTTGACCAAGCAATAGTCCCCAGTTACTTAATTAAACACTAATCCAGGTGTTGCTGTGAAAATATTTTGTAGATGGGTTAACATCTACAATCAGTTGACTTTAAATAAAGGAGATTATCTTCTACAGGGCCTCATCCAGTTGGGTGAGGGCCTTAGGGTCAGAACACAGTTTTCCCAGAGAAGGAATTGTGCCTTAATAAGGCAGCATCAAGTACTGGCTGAGTGTCCAGGCTTCTGGCCTGCAAATTTCTGAGTTGCCAACTCCCACAGTCATGCAAGACAATTCTTTAAAATCTCTCTCTCAGTGTATGTGTGTGTGTCTGTGTGCTCATCTCTTATTGGTTATGTTTGTGTAGAGAACCATGAATAATATAGGTGGATACATAAAATGTCAAAAAATTATAGAATTGACCCTTGAGCAAAATGGGTTTGAAATGTACCAGTCCACTCATATGCAATATTTTCTAATTAGCACCTGTACTCTTTGGATTCGTGGTTGAGAGTTTGCAGATACAAAGCCCAACTGTATGCATTGCATTGTGCCATTTTATACAGAGAACTTGGGCATCCCGGATTTGGGTATGCATGCGAGGGCCTGGAACCAATCCCCTGTGGATACCAAGGGACAGCCAAGTTTGTGGGGATTCAAACATTATGCATGGATTTTCCACTGCATGAGAGTCAGTACTCCTAACCCCCATGTTGTTTAAGGGTCAGCTGTATATGTTAATCATGTAAAAATAGATGTGTAAAAAAATTCACAAAATATCCTTTTTCTTACCTCCCTAAGTAACCTACACTCTGTAGATACAATTGACCGCAAAACACAAATAATGTGGGTAGAAAACCTTGTTTCCTAGTCTCACTGCACAAGCACATATGTTTATGTGCTGGATATATTCACACCCAAGTTTCTTCTTATAGCTACATTCTACTTAAAGTTACTGGTCATCATGAGCTCTCTGAACTCACTTTAATGCAGCTGGGTATTTTGGTTAATATAAGGAATAGAGTTGAAAATGGATCAACAGTTGACTTTTAAAAGGATTCAGGGAAAGAAAACATTTAAGAGATCATCAGCCAGCTATGGCTAAGATGTCTAAATAGTTTTTCTACGTAACTTTGACAGTAATGAATGATACATAATACCAGTCATAGAGGAAGGAAGGCTCAACGCATTCCAAAGAATAGAGTAGTCAGAGAAACATGGACATATTTAGCATTACTAAATGTCATAAAAGCAAGATAACAGAAAAAAAACCACAGAGTATATCATCATGGCCTGTTTTATTTTCACTTTTTAAAAGCTGTTAGCTTTTATCTCTGCTTGTAGACAGCAACGTCGTACTCGAAAGGCACCTAGTGAAGTCATGTTTTCTATCATTTTGCCTTGAGATAAGTTTTTACTTGGATATAATCTAGTTATTTTATTCTGTACATAGAAAGACATGCACATGTTTCTTTGGTTTCTTGTGTTTGTGTTTAACATTCTCACCTTGTCCAGATTATGTTTCTAGTGTGGTCAAAGGATTCTTGTGGGTCTCCGAGATGTTTTGAGGTCTCCATAAGGTCGAAACTATTTTCATCACCATACTAAAATGTCACTGCTTCTTTTCACTGAGTGTGCCGATGGTGGAGAAGGAACTGACGAGGGAAAAGGCATGAACTGAAACTATGTTACCATGCTACAGAAGTAGTAGTCATTTTATTTTTCACTTTCACACACTCTTATTTTTTTTAAAGCAAACAAGTTTCACATAGGAATGTCGTGATTAAAAAAAAGTATAACATTAATTATACCAACTTTCTATTCCTGAATATGTGTCATTTAAAATTTTGTAAAGAAATGGAAAGTATACAAAAAGTGCTTCTGCCAGGTACTGAAATCTGAGCGCTATCTTAAGGAATAGCGCATGGGCAATTGAGTTGCTAGCTGAACTAGCCACTTCTTTTGCAACGGGAAATCTGTCTCACTTGAAAGAGTGCCAGCCAGTCCATGGTTACTCAGACTTGGGTATTCGACAAATGTGTTCTCACAGAAGGGCAAAGTTATCCTGTCACTTCAAGGAAAACAACTAAGAAATTTAGGACTAGTGATAAAATCTGATCTTTCAAGTAAAAAATAAAGTTTTATAAAACGTGCACCTACCACTCTGGGACTCACAGCTTGGCAATACTTCAAGAATTTTCTGAAAAATGGGTAGTGATAGCAACAAAAGTAATTTTCTACATTCTATATTAAAATGTGACAACATCTGGAAGATATGCATAACTAGAGACCTTTGCTTTCCAAATCAGCATTGACAATCTGACAAAATCACACTGGGCATATAACACAATGTGAGCGTGTGAAGAGCATTTTAATATAATTTCTTTCATAATCTGACCTGAGATTGTACTATAACTTGTTGGTATGATATCAAATAAGAAATATTTACATTTATCTTGTTAAAATATTCCAAACCTTTTTAAGTTAGTTCAACTATCCCCTCAATCTTTTTTCAATTATTTAAACACTTTCAACCATATATTTCTTCATATACTTCAACCAACACCAAATACTATGACATATTGAATGACATATGAGAATCCAAATATCTTCCAAAAAGCCTAATATTAAAGAAATTTAAAAAGAACACAAAATACTTTTAGCATTCTATTTTTATTTTCCAAAATATAGTTATATTATTAAAATATTAACATTAACATAATATAGATTTATTGTGTGAATTAATAAATATATTTATAATTTCTGTTTTAACATAGAATATGGTTAATATCAGTACATAGTGCCATAAAACAAAAATTTCTTGAAGCAATAAAATTTAATTTTATTAAATCTCCACCCCTGTGTACATGTCTTTTTAAAATGCTACTTGATAAAGTGGAAAACACATATAAAACACTTCTGCTGTATAATGGACATACAACAGTTGGTAAACTGCTAAGCAATAATTTTTAGGCTTTAAAGGATCCAGAAATAAATAAATTTGAAAATGTCCCATTAGAGATTATTATTTCAAAGGAAATCGATTGGTGCTGGTTTCCATATTCATGTGAATATTACTGTAGGAATCTCTTGCTACCCAAATGCCTGCTACCTGGATACATTTGAATAAATTCCAAAATAAACCTTTGTTAGTTACAGTCTTCCTATTTTATATCTAACATTCAAATATCATTTATATTTAGATGACAAAATTGTCTTCATTCTCCAGGCTCTTTTCTCAAATCCTTGCTCTCTGTGATAAAGAACAAAATAGGTATGGCGATGAAAGGATACTTGTGTCTTAGAACATTTCATTTTCTATTATCCTTCACCACTTTATGATTCATGGTTATCTACAGTTTTTTTCTCTCCAAGTACCCAAGCTTTCCAGGAATAATTCTCTGCAATTTCATTCTATTGAGAGGCTTCTTTAGAGTGAGTATCTATGTTCATACAAAACGATGACCTCCCTTTGAAATCGTTGATGAGGCCAGTAGCAGGCACCTGATGCCAGCTGAATTAGTGAGCCCATCCATTATTATATTTGGACAAAATCTCCTCAATCAGTTTGATGCCCTTGAATGAAGGAAGTTATTAACTCTAGAGCTGCCATGTGTGATTTATCACTAAAGGAATTGGAAGCCGAACAAGTCAGAGTAACAAGAGTGAGGCAGATGCACATAGACCAAGAAAAGCAGAAAGGAGAAATAGAAAACAAGTATTTCTGTGTGTGTGTGCGTGTGTGCGTGCGTGTGTGTGTGTGTGTGTGTGTGTGTGTGTTTCTGGTCTTATTGCTAACATTGGGTTTTATGGATTGCTTATGTTTTTATAATAAATTTCAATTTACCTATCTCAAGTGGAAATCAAATTATCTTAACTAATTAGCTGTCAAAATTAACATCCATGGCTTCCCTAACTGTTATGGCTCAGTGGGTTTGGCAGCATCCCACAAACCTAAAGATTACCTGTTCAATTCCCAGTCAGTGCACATGCCTAGGTTTCTAACTAGGAATGTGCAAGAGGCAAACAAGCGATGTTTCACTCACACGTAGATGTTTGGCTCTTTTTTATCCCTCCCTTCCCCTTTCTCTACAAATAAATGAATAGAATCATTAAGTAAAATTAACATCCATGGCTTAGGAACCTTCTATAGAGAATACATATAAACCCATGATGTAAAAATAAATTTTTAATATGAACTCAAGTTTCTCTCTTCTCTGGTTTTCTTCCTCTATCCCACAATTATGTCTCACAATTTCCTCTCTGTTCATGTTCTTGTTCTCCAAAATTTGATTCTTGGCTTTGTTTATTTTTAGCATATATAATTTACCCTGTTGACTTCAGCTGCTCCTGTGTTTTTAATTTCTGTCTAGTAACTCCCAAATCTACATTGCCAACTTGGATTTCTCTTCTGAAACTGAATTTCATTTAATCAACTGCTTACTGAACATATCCAATTGCTGCCCTATAAAGATCACACACTTAGCAAACTCAACATTGAATTTGCTAATCTGTCCTCAATACCAACTCTCTCACTCAATCCTGCGTAGTAAGTGGCTTCTCTGTCTGCCTATTTATTCAAGAGAAAAACAACTGAAACCCTCCTTAATATTAACAATTGCTTTCTGTAAGACTCTATTCTTTACATTTATTCTTTAATAACTCCTAGTTCTGTCTTATTTTGAATAAGTTTCTTTTCAATTCCACAGATATTCATTATTTCTCACCTGGAAAATCAAAAGAAATAAGCAAAGATCCATTAAAAGAGAAAGTTTCTTCCTAAAGCCTGGGTGTGTAGCCTAACATTTTATTTACTATGCTTTTCCTTAAGCATTCATATATATTTGAAATATTTGCTACATGAACAAATCTAATTCTATTTCTCTCTAGACCACCTACTAATGCAATACAACAGTCCTTCATTCATTCCTAGAACCTCAGTTCTCCAGGAAGAGACCAAGGACAAGGAGCATTAAAATAAAACCTTAAACTTTCAATTAATGTACTTTATATAAATTTGCACTTCCTAATTCATAGATTGTAAAAAAAAAAAAAAGGCAATTAGTGAAACCTAACTTCTGACCTAAGAGTTAAAGAATCAGAGTGACTGATATCCTCCCTTATTTGATGAATCCTACTTCCTAAGAGGGGTCTTACTTAAAGAGCACACTGAAGTGAAAATAATTTCAATATATGAATCACTATTGCTGCAGAACATAACAATTATGGATTCTGTGAAGAGACATTTGAATTGTTGATGAGATAGATCAGTGTATGTTCAGTAATTTGTATTTGAATCATTGGGAATAAAACTGCACATATAAGGGTTAGTCTGGCCCCTCAAATATTTCCTTCCAATACTTCTATCTGTAAAGCCATTTTCATCGTTTTGTGAAACTACCCTATATGATAAACATTCTTCTTGTAATATCAGTTTATGTTGCAAAGGAACTCATTCTTTATATAAATCATTCCTGGTTCCTAATTACATGATCCTAACCTGGGAACAACTTCTATTTTTCCAGTGGTGGCAAATATTTTATTCAGTATTACCTGCTTTTAAATGCCATTACTGTATAACTTTCTCTGGTGGCCTATCACAGTGACTCAAAACAAAGTCTATTCAATTTTTAAAGATTTAGCTTATTTAATTTTAATGAGGAGGGAGGATGAAGAGAGGGCCAGAGAAACATTGATCCATTGCCTCCCACACATCCAAACCAGGGACCTGGCCTGCAACCCAGGCATGTGCCCTGACTGGGAATCAAACTAGGGACCCTCGGTTTGCAGGACAACACCTAGCCCACTGAGTCACACCAGTCATGGCATCCATTCATTTTTAAAAGAAGTCACAATATGTAATCAAATAAAAAATTCACATGTTCACATGATTTATTGTCATTATTCGTATTACCATTTTTGTACACAAAGCAATTTATTTTGGAAAAATAACTTGGTATTCAATACTCTAAACTGCTTATGGTATGTTTCTGAAGTTTTTTGCTAACCAAATATTCCTTGCATGTGAATAGATGAATAAGGATCTATGAACATATTGCATATTCCCCATAAACATCATTTGAGATTTTCTTTTTATTTTCCTCCTTTTTTTCCTGCTAACACAGATGCCACTGTTTGGGGGGAAAAATGACTCAAAGCAGCATTGTCAGGTGAAGAATAGTCAAGTTGGGAAGAAAATAATAGGATGATGAACTAGAAAACATTCATAGTTGTTCATGGTCATTCTCCCTGATGACCGTAAAAAATAGCCAGAGTTCTCTATCAAAGTGGGTTTACTTGGGAAAAACAAAGAATTATAATTTGGGACATGCAGTCTAATGGCAAATCACAGGGAAGTCAGAGAAACAAAGAAGAGGAACATTCTTCCACGGACTTGGAAAGGGCTGTTGTAAAGAGTCAATTGGAGAAAATCGAAAATTTGAATATAATGATTTTTCATCGGCTGAGTTATGGTACTCTCCCATTGGCTGAGCTGTTGCTGGGCAAGGAGGAACCTTCCCCTCCTCCAGCTGGGGTAGTAAAGTAGGATCACTTCCTTTTGGAATTGCAAAATGTGTGTCTTCCTGTTGTGGTCAGTGTCAGTGACACATGCATAAGAGTTCTCTCTTCTAGCCTCCATTTCAACTAAGTTTTCTGTTTATTATATTTCATGCCCCAACTGCTGCTCCCTTCATGTAAATTTCTAAGTTTCATTGACTATGTTTACTATTCTACTTCTATCTACCCACCCCACAAATGAAAATATCCATGGTGAAACATAAAAGGGAAAGAGAAATGGGTTAGCCACTCTTATGGGTTCTCAAGATTAAAGATTTTAAGAGGAAGATATTAAAGAAGTCAGCTATGGATAAATACTTGTTCTGGACCATATTCTGCATTCAGAGACTTTAGTAAGTAATAACATTTTTTTCCTAGTTAAAATAAGTTTTCCTATTTTGCTGGAAAAGTTGTCATGATGTAAAACATTTTGTCTAACAATGTACTGGGAACTTTTAAAGCAATAACTTATAACTGATGGATTGACTGCATTTTTAAAACATTTGCAATTCAAAACATCTGAGTCTATATCTAACATTAAGGTGAAAATGTACAGTTCTTCCTAAGATTATTGGCATGATAAAAGCTATACCATTGTTCACAAAGTGTCACCCTCCTCACTCTCCTTCTTTATGCCCCCACATCCATACTAATCTAAGAGATATTATTCATCATCACCTGATTGAAGAAAATTTCCATTCTCTGGTAAACTTAAGCTCATGAGATCCCCAAAAGGATAAAGAGAAAAGACAAAAATCTCTCACAAAAGAACAAATTGTCAATTGTTCTTATAAATTCGAAGTTGAAGAAAGAAACAGTTGTAATCCTGTAATGATTACTTATTAGGGAAGAAACTGTTTAGTAGAAAATCACATACCATTCAACCCTCTTGAGATACTATTCTACATCTTGAAATACAATCAAGGAGATCAAAATACCATGTGACTTTAAACAGTGCACCCACATATTATGATGCTTTCTTCACTCCTGATTCCTTGCCTGCAGGTCAGTCTTTGCTGAGCAGCTGCTGGATTGCAGAAGTCCCTTGGTTTGAAATCATTTTACCAAGTACTAACTTATTATCTCAGACATTATATTTACATTTGACTAAATCCTAAGTTTATCAGATGCAAGACAATTCCTGGGCAATATGCTGCACATCACTTATAAACCACTCTTTAAAGAACAGCAGCCATGCAGTATCACCAAAGATTAGTTGCATCACCAAACTAGTGTCGTTTTTTAAAAATCAGGAGAGTTGAATTATGTTGCATTAAATGGGGTGATTATAAGTAGGATGTATGTAAGAAGCACTAGATAATTTTTATTAATATTCAAGAGCCATTTGGGATTAAAACAATTCTTTCCCCCCCAAAAAAAACTTTCAGAGAAACTTTAAAAAAATTTTTTTTTCTTTGTTTATTTTTAGACAGAGGGGAAGGGAAGGACAAAGTGAGGGAGAGAAACATCAGTGCGTGGTTGCCTCTTGCACACCCCCAACTGGGAGGACGTGGCCCGCAACCCAGGACCAGGGCAACCCAGGTACATGCCCTGACTGAGAATTGAACCGGCAACCCTTTGGTTCACAGGCCAATGCTCAATCCACTAAGTCACACTAGTGAGGGCTCAGAGAAACTTTTAAGAATTGACTGAGGTCCCTACTGTAAGTAGAGTGCATTATCTTTTTTACAGTACATATTGAAGTCTCCAGAGTATAGAAATGGAGAAAAGCTGTTTTCCACATTTTGGACATTTAAGTAGTAGCCCAGATTCACCAAGAATATCCCTTTCCTGCTTGTTGTTCTATAGGTGGAACACCCTCACCATTCTCTGCATAATCTCTACAAGGACAGAGCTGAGCAGGTACTTGCAAAATCACTGATTTCCAAAGGTAGTCAATCAGATGATATCCTTGCCTTAGCAAATACAGAATGCTGTATGAACTACATGTCAGTGCAAATGCTTTCAGTAAGGATGTACCTGAGAATATAAAGGAGATTATCAAAATAGTTTGTGAGCAGAGCATACTTTGCTTTCATCTGGATTAAATCTCTTAAATAGCAGATTTTTAACATAAGATATCCATCCTCATTTTATATCTTCTCAAGTGAAATTGTCAAACTCTCTGTATACTTTAAGAGTGAAAACAACATATAGTGCTTAATTTTGTGCTTAGTTTTCATTTCCATGCTTGCTTTAGGTCCTTCCCTGACCGTAGCTTTATTCCCACTAACCTGTCTCATGGTGACTTGGTTAGAGAGAAAAATTTGTGGGAGCAACATGAACTTGAAAGCCTTTCTTCATACATTTTTCAATCACTTCAGGCTAAAGTTGTTTTTGAAGAGGGAAAACTAATTTTTTTATCTTGAGAGACTGGAAAAAAACAAGATCAAAATTTATTCCTGTGCCAGATTATATTCAAGGTTTGTAATGTAGCAGTAATGTAAAAATAAAATCTGTTCATTGTTCTAGCTTTTCTTATTTGCCTCGTATTTGCAGTGTGCTGCATCCACTGTTGACACTTCTCAGTAAACGTACAAGTTATAAAGCTTTTACTACTTCCCGGGCCTCTGGAATGTAAGAGTTAGATGTTACATATTCAGTGCTTGGAATGCCAAAACGTGTTGTTCAGAGAGGTTATATAATCTCTTTTGCTAGCGATCTTTAAGAATAGAGTAGACTCCTCTCCTCCCTTTTAGTTTAAATGCAACTGTGCCTAGAGGCAAAGAAAGACAGTAACCGACCCCTGGAGATACTTTTAAGCTCTATGATTTATAAAATAAAAGTGCAGGATTTCAGAGTAGTGTGTAGACATGCCATCTAGTGAAACTTCACATAGCTGAAAATTTATAAAATGTGCCTTATTTATATGGTACACTTAATGAATATATTTTAATCAATTGTAAAAATCTTAGTCTTAATATGTTAACTTGATTTAATAATCAGGTAATATTTACTGAATGCCATAATTATGTGTGGTCGGCCAAAATATGTCTCCAAAAAAGACATGCACATCAAGTCCCTGCAGTTTGTGATTGTTAATCTTATTTTGAAAGGGATCTTCCGGATGTGATTAAGGAATTTGAAATGGAGACAAACATGGATTATCAGAGTGGGTTCTAAATCCTGTGACCCATGTCTATATAAGAGAAAGGCAGAAAGAAACTGGAGATAGAAAACAAGACACATAGACAGAAAAAGGCAACATGAAGACAGAGGCAGACATGGAAGTGGTGTATGCACACACCCGGGAAGCCCAGGAATGCTGCAGTCACCAGAAGCTGAAAGAGGTCAAGAATGGATTCTCTCCCTGGATCCCCAAAAGGAAGGAGGCCCTGCCAGATTGCGCACTTCTTGTTTGCAGGGCTGTAAGAGAATAAATTTCTGTTGGTTCAAGCCACTAAGGTTGTGGTAGTTTGTTACAAAACTCACAGGAAACCAATATATCATTTTTTAATAACATGTTAAATTTGAATCTGTTGACAAATTTATATGACAATCACATTGAATCATTTGACTTTACATAAATTTTATTATGCCCAGGTTATTGCTTATTTGCTTATATTTGCAGGACCTATTTAATGATATTTAATAGGTACAATACATATATAACATAAACTTTGCAACCCTATGAACTAAATACCCAACTTTGGAACCAGAATGGTAATGATTACTGTATATTTTGATTTGCTCCTCCCTCATCTCATGCCTCCCATCACTCTAGAAGTTAGCATTACTAAGAAATCTGTTATTGTCACTGCTTATCATTTTGTATTTCTTTATCCAATATTTATTTTCTGTAAACAAGGTAAATTTTCTCTTTATAAGGATTTAAAAATGGTATCATTTGGAATATAGCCTTCTGAAGCCTATTCTTCAACAGTATAAATACAAATTTATCTGTCATCCCCACAGCTTTAGTTCATTTATTTCCTTTGCTGTACAGTATTCCATGATGTGACTATAGGCCCTTTGGGTTGTTCTCAGTTTCTGATGCAGTCAATAATACTGTCATGAATATTCTCTCGTGTATGTCTCCTGGGGCACATGTAAAAGTGCTCCTCTGTCACCCTGGCTGGTGTGGCTCAGAGGATTGAGTGCCGGCCTGCAAACTAAAGGGCTGCCGGTTTGATTCCCAGTCAAGGCACATGCCTGGGTTGAGGGCCAGTAGGGAGCATGCGATTGGAAATACACATTGATGTTTCTCTCCCTCTCTTTCTCCCTCTCTCCCCCTCTCTTAAAATAAATAAATAAAATCTTAAAAAAATAAAAACAATCAAACACCCCATAAAACTTTTCTCAATATGTGCTCTTCTATAAATTTAGGAAGGAAATCACTGGGCAATGGGTAAATGAATTGCTTCCCAAAACTGCTCTAGAATTTAGAGTTCTACCAGCAGAAACTGGTGTTCATTCATATCCTCAACATTGGTAATTGTGAACCGATTTTCCTACTCCAGTAGCATAAAATAATATTCTTAACTTTATCTTAACTTTAATTTTTCCAATAACAAATAAGGTTGAGCTAATATGATGTAAGCCAATGACTCCCAGTGGCTTATAAAAACTTGCTTGCTCTGATCTCTAGTTACTTGTCTTCATCTTGTTCTAGTCTTCTCTTGTTTCTGTTCAGTCATCCTGAGGTCCTTAACTGATCTTTGAGTCTACCAAACACACCTGATACTCTGAGACTTTGTTCTCAACCTTCCTTTCGCCTGGGAAGTGTTTTCTCTCAGGAACTTCATGACGTCCTTTTCATTTTCTTCAGGTCACTTCTCAAAGGTCAACTGCTATTGAGAGCATCCTTCAAATTAAAATTTCCACCTTCTTCCCAGCCCATAATCCTTACCCCCTTCTCTTACCTTATCTTTTCTGCTGTATTTTTTCCATAACACATTATTGTCTAACATGCTATCTATGTTATTTTGTTCTGCCACAACTACAATACATGTTTCAGGAGGATAAGGAATTTTGTGGGGGTTTTTTCATAGCAACGGTATCCCACCTCCAGAACAGTGTTTAGTATATGCTGGTACTAAGTGAATACCTGGTGAATGATTAAATAAATGATTCACTTCTCTAAATCTTTTGTTCATTATTGCATTTTTGTTGTTAGCATGATGATAAATTTGTAGAAATAATTAATATTCTCTTCATGCATACAAATCCTTTGTAGGCCATATGTGTTGCAAGTATTTTCCCCACCTTGTGACTTATATTAATAAGTCACAAGTATATTAATAAGCTAATGTTCTTATTTTAGTGTAGTCAAAATTATCTTGTTTATAATATCCTTTCTTATGCTAAGGTTATAAAAATAGTTGTATATAATTTCCTCTTTGCTAAGCTATTTAAAGTTTTACCTTTCACACTGTTGTAATTGCTAAGTGAGTGCAATGGGAGTGGTGTGACTTCTTATTGGTTACATGGATAATCAGTTTCTCTGCATCGTGTATTGACTAGTATCTCCCCTCCTCTGGCGTCCGTAATGTCACATACCTCAGAACGAGTGTTTTTATATATGGATGGGCCTGCATCTGGGCTCTCTGATTTTTTCTCATAGTTTGAGTATTCTAGCACCAGTGCTGTGTGGCCTTAAATGGCACTGATTTATGGTAATTCCTGATAGCTGCTAGGTATGTCCTACCACCTCATTCTCATTTTTCAGGAGTATGTATGCTCTTATTGTTCTTTTGCTTACTCAGAAATTTTAGATAAAGTAGGTAAGTTTTATCCACAAAAAGATACCTCCATAGGGACTTTGGAGAGCTTTCTTTTTTTTATTGTAATTATAGTGTGTCCTTACATTAATTATGGGGCTATTGACAGTGTTTTCCTATTGAACACTCTTCTCTGTGGTTTTGATCTATACCTCTAAGTATTTAACAACATTTAAAAACTCTTTTTTAATGAATCTTGAATTTTTCACTTAAGATTAATCCAATTATATCATGATACACTATTTATACTTTACTGAGGTCTGCTAATATTTTGCTTAAGAGTCTCTATATTTGCCCTGGCAGGTATAGCTCAGTGGATTGAGCTCAGGCCTGCAAACCAAAGGGTTGCTGGTTTGATTCCCAGTCAGGGCACATGCCAAGGTTGTGGGCCAGATCCCCAGTAAGGGATGTGCAAGATACAACCATACATTGATGTTTCTCTCCTTTCCTTCCCCTCTCTAAAAAATAAAAATAAATAAAATTTTTAAAAAAGAGTTTTTATATTTATGAGTGTGATAGGCCTGCATTTTTTCTCATACTTTTTTCTGGTTTGACATCAAGGATAATGATGTAAACGTGAATACATGTACACATGTAAGCATGATTTGATTGTGTTTTCTATCTTTCCTGAAAGAGTCTGAGTATCTTTGAAATATTTTGTTTTTATTTTTTAATTAGGTACAATTTTACTGATAAAAATAACCGGCCTGGTATTTTAAAAAATGTTGATGTGGCATGAGAAGATTGTTTAAATTATAATAAATACTTGTATAAAGAGAGCAACAAAAATGAATTTAAACAACTATGTAGTAATCATTAACTAGCATAATGAAAAAAATAATAATGAAATTCAGGCTACTCTTATCAAGAAAATAGAGATACATATAATTAATTAGCCATGAGAAGGGAAATATAGCTTCATATATGGAAAAACATTATTTTTTTTTAAATTACGTAAATTCCTATGATTGTTAAATTTCTAACTAAATAAAAGATCCTCTAAGAAAATCTGTGTTTCAAAAGTTGATTCAAGTAGAAAACATGGGTGGAAAAATAACCCAAGAAAAGAACCAGAGCATTATTTTTGATGCTGGAAAAGTATCACTGAATCCACAGCAGGAAATGAGCGGCTTAGCTTCATCAGCAACTGGATCAAAGAACCACGGCTCTGAGGGACTGTCATTATCCCTCCATTCCTCCAATGCCGCAGAATCTCTTGTTTCTCTGCACATAAGCTTCATCCTTTTCTGTCTATAGATGTATTGTTCATTGAGTACAATAGCTTCTAGACTCTAGGTAAAGACTCTAATAGAAACTTACAGAATACTGTGATTATCAAATTTTAAATTACTGAGGCAGACAATTTGATGGCTCCTATTAGAGCTATAACTACACTTTATTCAATTGGGGCAACGGAATGGGCAGATTATATAATATAAATATAACTGTGTTATGATCCTTGTTTGAGAACAATCTCAGAAACAGCCAAATACATATTGTAAAAGCTGACTTAAAAAGAATAAGTATTAATGACCCATAAATATATCTAATGTTTAAAGAAATGTAAATTAACTGCCAAATTTAACTAACAACGACTGTCTAATTGCTTGTTGTGTCTTATGTTTTGATTTTTAATTAAATATCCAGTATCAATAAGATTGGGCCAAATGAGCATTCTCATCATTTTCTAGAAGTGCAGTAATTAAATATAATATTGTTAAAGGGCAACTTTCCAATATTTGCCAAAAGCATTTTAAATGGTTGTATGAACACAAAAGTAATATTCAGAAATACATAAAAACTGTTATATAATTAAAATCTCTTCAGCTTTCAGTTTTAACAGCTAAAAATTATAACAAATATAGTTCCCATGCCAAAGTATAGGCTGAATCATTCTATACTGGCAGAGAATAAGTGCCCAATTAATGCTGCTTATTATGATTAATATTTCTTGCTGTTATCATTTAATGACATATGGAAATGTTGCAATATTATAGAAGCATAGTTAAAATTTAAAAATGGCTGAAAAAGAATATCCTTGGGTACTGATACTGTAGGCCATTTTAATTGTACCTTTATATATACACCAGCACTTTATTTCAAATTTTTATAGAGAATGTGTGCCTTTTTTACAATATATACTGTAATAAAAGTTATTTAAACATCTAAGATATTTTTAGATAAATGATATAAAATGATTCCATCTTTGCATACCTGATACATTCTCTTCTAATTTCTCATTAAAAGTCCATGAATGTTTATAATTTCAAAAAATTTTCCAGTGTCATTGGAGACAAAATATTTTCCTTTTCTTTTCCGTTTTTAGGTTTGAGAAAATGTTTCTACCAGTTCATTTTGGATAAAATGGACTGAAACAGCAAATAACATTACCAGACATTTGGTCCTGTCCAAAAAGCCCACAAAGACATTTGGCCCACGCCAAAGGGTCCTTGACATGTGGCTCTGTCCAAAGTGTCCGTGAACAGATTTGGTTCATGTGGAATGGGACTAAAATTCTGAAACATAGATGCTTAGAATAAATCCTTGGGTTCAGATAGCCCACACCATTTATTTACACTTGTGGTTTACAGATTAACACAGGAAAAAATACCACCATGTTTTCTTGGTCCAATAATTGCACTGTGGCTGTATTGTTAATAATAAGATTTCTTGCCTCCATTACCGAGCTGGTGATGGCACATGAGATTTGGTAAATGGGTTAAGGCTCTTATCTCATAGAAGAGTAGCATTTAAATATCAAGGATGTCTTGGCATAAATCAAACCACTCTGTGGATGTGTTGGACAGAACCAAATGCCCGCCAAAGGAAAAGAATGACCTCCTAAGTTTGTTTTCTGAAACAGAAGACATGATCATTTAGGGCTGCTGTAACAAAGAACTCTAACTGGTGATTTAAACAACAGAAGTGAATTATCTCATAGCTTCAGAAGCGAGAAAATCCGAGATTACGGTGTTAGCAGGGTTAGTTCTTGAGACTCCATGAGGGAGAATGTTTTATGATGGTGTCCTGGATTCTGGTTGTTTGCTGACAGTCTTTGCCATAACTCAGTGGAAGGTGCATCACCCTGAACTGCCTTCATCTTCCCACAACCTGTGTGTGTCTTTCTGTCCAAAGCTCTCCTTTTTATAAAGACATTCATATTGGATTCAGGCTGCCCTAGTGATCTCAGCTTAACATTATCATCTGGAAATACCTGATTTCAAAAATAAAGTCATATTAATAGGTATTGAGGGCTAGAATTCAGCATCTTTTTGAGAGGCAAAATTCAACACATAATGGGAAATAAATTAGAAAGGTAGTCCACCTTGCTGTTTCTATATTAAGTGTATAAAGATGTCTAACCAGAGCACTGAGCAGCTATCATCATCATTATACTACAATTGCATGTGAGCTCTTTCCTTGGGAAACTGGCTTTGCTCCCCAGCTCTCCAAAACCCAGCCACCGACTCTTTCATTATAATCATTAAGGGGCTAGGGTTGCAATTAGTTGGCATACCCAGAGGGAGAGGGGAATACACAGTAGAACTTTGCTCTGTGAAGTAGGAAATCCCCTTAAGAAGTAATTGCATTTGGGAGGCTGGGGAGTTCTCTCAGGAATTGCCAGAGAGGGGAGGACGACACCTAATATCAGTACGTAAAACAAAAAAATGAGAAGAGAGTGGGGAATATAACATATGTAGGTCACCATGTCAAAGATCTTGCCTTAGAAGAATAAGTGATATTAAGAAAGCGTTAAAGAAGGAAGTGTTTACTTAGTTGTAGGTTGGAGAGAATTAAATTAAGGGAAGGATATACCATAATGGAAGAAATGGAAAACAATTTTTAAGACAGGAGCATACATAATAAAAGGACTAGGTGGGATGGGATTTACATGAGTGAAATCTTTAATTGTGGACATAAAGGAAAAGTGTTTTTTACTATACAGTAGCCATTCCTAATCTGTAGGGTATACCTTCAAAGACCCCAGTGGATGCTTAGAAATGTGAATGCCAAACCCTATATATATATATGTGTGTGTGTGTGTGTGTGTGTGTGTGTGTGTAATATCTTTTCCTATACATACATATCTGTGATAAAGTTTAACTTGTAAATTAGGTGCAGTAAGATGTTGCAACAATAACTAATAATAAAATACAACAATGGTATTAAAACAAAGGGTACTTGAACACCAGCAGTGCAATACTGCTAGTTGATCAGATGGTCAATAGGCTATGGAGTAACTAACAAGTAAATGTACTGGACAAAGGAGTGATTCATCACCAGAGGACAGAGTGGGAAGGCACGAGATCTCATCACACTATTCGGAACAGTACAAAGTTGAAAACGTATGAATTGTCAATTTCTGGAATTTTTGACTCAGTCCTTTTTGGACTGGGGTTGATTGTAGGTAATGGAAACAACAGAAACCAAAACCATGGATAATAGTGTGGGTAGACTACTGTGTCACAAAGATTCAGGACTCCTAAAATTACAAATGACAGAAAATAAACAAGTTTCCCATTGCAGAATTAGTATGTGCATACTTTTGTGTTATTATATTTTTTATACTCTTTATATAGATTACAATTGCTCCCCTATCTCTGTAATCCCTACAGTAGAGAGATCACATGTTGGAATCTGATTGAAGATGGTATGTAAGGGGCTAAAAGGATAGTGTTGTTGAGGAACCAGATGTAGTTGTGACAATGACTTATGGCTCTAAAATATTTAGTAAATAAATGATGATAAATAAAAAAAAAGAGTATAGTGCCCTTTTTCAGAAGCAAAGAGAGACTGACTTATCATTGTTAGAGAACTATATTTTGTGTTTTTAAAGTTCATATTCTTAAGCTATATTAATTTTTAAATTACTCTTCAGTATGTTCTGAATCTATCATAAAATATACAGAATAGGGCTAAACCAATGTGTTTTATATTTATCTGGTTTTATTTCTATCTTTGTTGCATTTTATTTTTTACCAGCTTGTTTTCTGAATATGTTCCCATATGACTTACAATATAAAAATTAGTATGCACAAGCAGTCATTGATTGAAAGGTAATTTGTAGAGCACCTATAAGCCTGCTCTGTTAGCCTAGGCGGGCACTAAAACAGCATCTTCTGGTTGTACTTGAGTCAGCTCTATTCTCTTTGATTACTGGCAGTGCATAATGCTTGCTAAATACGGTGCTTTGAATATCACCTCAGCTTTTGAATACTTACTTTTTTTAGTAGTCGACTAATCAGCACCCAAAAGAGAATTTCAAAAAATGAACTGCTATTAGCCCTCCTGGTTTATTCTTCCAAAATAACTCTATAAATGTTAGCGAGCTTGATGTTCATTAGAACTCGCTGTTACTATAGGTAACACTGGCCATGAGTCAGCAAATGTGAATTCCAGGAAAAACATAACATACCTTCGCTACTAGACCTCCCTCAGAGGAATATAAAGGATAATTCAACATTTGTCTGGCAGCAAGGTATTTTTAATATTAAAACATAACTATGAATTATTTGTAATATATTAATTATCATAAAGTGTATCTTAGAGTTCTTTTTTTGTAAAACAGCCATCATGATTTTCTTTGTTGATACTTCTCTTTCTCCATTGACTTTCATAATAATTTAACTTATTATGGTTTTTATTTTTAGATTCATATGACATAGAGTCCATCACATACTTGTGTAGAAATTAATTATCATTAATTAGTTGTCACTAAGTGTGTCACTAGGGCTTCATAACTTGGAAATAATGTTTGGGAAATATATGAGGAAAACAGTATTTCAAAGTACTTTAACTTCTCAAAAATATTTGAAAAAAATTTGAATAATCTTTCAGAAAGATATAACTGCAAATAAATATTTCAGATATAATCTGTAGCCAACCAAAGTTGGACTGAACTTCAGCTACCATTCTTGAAATAAGCACTACAAATTCTAGGCATGATATTCTTAATTAAAAGTGGTATTTAGAATGATATATTTTCAAGAACACGCTAGCTATATTTAAAGTTATCTAAACATTTGAACATAATTAAAACGATTAATTTAAAAGAAATAAATCTAGATTTTAAAATATATGGTTTACTAAATATTTAATATGAATATGTATTTTATTTATATATTCGTGTGTGTGTATATTTATGTACATATTTTTGTATCTGTGCATGGTCTGTTGTCACAGTCAGGTTCTCAGATGGCTCCCATCCACCCTCTCCTTCTAGTATTCCAGCATTATACATAATCCGTGATCTTTCATGTGAGCTGGACCTAGTGGCTGACTTACAATGAATAGAATATGGTGAAAAGCCAAAGATGAGGCAACAGAAAGACTTTGGCTTCTCTCTTGCTCACCTTCTCCTGCTCTCACTTGCTTTGACATAGGCCAGCTGCTGTATTGAGAACTGCCCTATAAAGAGGCCCAGGTGGCAAGGAACAAAGGCGTCTCTAGCCACCAGCCAATGAGAAGTTGTGTGCCCCAGTTTAACTACCTTTGAGGAAATGAATCCTGCCAAGAATGACAATGACTGAGCAGGGAAGCAGGTCCTTCCATGCTTTCAAGCTTTCCAAGCTTTTTGAGCCACCAGTTGAGATCACAGCCTTGGCCACTACCGTGATTATTGCCTTGTAAAAGACCTTGAACCAGAGAAGCTAGTCAAGATGGGGATGTATTCATGAGCAACAAAAACTGTGATATAACAATTTGTTGTTTTAAGCCACTACGTTTTGGAATTTAACTTCTTATGCAGTAAAAGTCAACAAATGCACCTACACATTTATCTACAATGGCACATAAAACAATATACATATGCTTTATTGGAGTATTCACTGCCAATCTTCCTGCTTACAAAGAAAATTGTAAAAATCTTCGCTAAGTATCTTAAAAAGTACTCTGGTTATTTCCATTCCTATCAATTAGCACAGATAAATTTAAACTCCAGAAATTAGGGAATGTATGTGTTTTTAATTGTGAAGTATAGAAATATTGTCACTAAAGTCTGTAGACACATCATGGTGATTCCTCTGCTGGCTTAACAATAACATAAATATTTTGTAAACTGTCTGACATTGTAGGCTGAAGCTATTTCAACATGAGTAGCTTTTTTTGCTTAAAAACATTTTTTTAAAGTTGCTTCCTCCTGCTTCCCATTATGAAATGACATTCCTACTTCATTTTTCATACACTGCTTCTAATGTAGCGGCATGGTGCTTTCCTTCTTAATTATATTGTGTGTTCTTATTTGTGCCTATGTTGACTTTGAAAAATTAATTTCTGGAGTTCATAGTGATATGTTTCAAAGATGCCTTCTCAGAGTAAAATCAGAGTAAATGCTGCCATTCGTTTCCCAGTTCACAGTGATTCAATATTTCAGGCAAACTTGTTTAATGGAATGCTTATAAACTGAAGTATGTTTTTCAATTGTGGTGGTTAGTCTGAATGCTAATGGTAAAAATGTTACCTTTGAATAGAGCTTTTTATGTATTGCATCATGTTTTCCTAATAAAAAATGCCATACTTGCTAGTAGTATTCTTATTTTTTACAAGAAAATGATTCTGAGAGATGTTAATTAACTTATATAAGGCCACAAAGCTAGTAAACAATAGTGTTAGGAATTGAACTGATAGACTTAAATTCAAGTTTCTGCTTTTTAGCTCAAGTAAAAAGATTGAGTTTAAACAGCTGATGTCCACAATGAGGTTACCAGAAGATGACAATTACATAGCTATCCTTTCCATTTCTGCACCTTGACTTTCTTATCAATAGAATAATGGATGAGACTAGAAAATTTCCAATGACTCTAAAAATCTAATGCACCATAATTCTACTCAGGTCTCCATTCACACTTGATGGCAGAACCTATAACATTATTATGTTGAAATAACAACCTAAAAATATTTTCTTTAGAAAATAGATTCTCTCAGAAGGGTGAGATAACACTTTCTAAATTGAAGCAACTGAGTTTGAATACAATATGTTAAAAGATTTACATGTCATTTTTTGGCAAAATATTTACTCACCTCTTTTTTTTTCTAAAAGGGTCATGTTATAAGTTATCCAACAAAGTTATCTATATGTAATAAAGGATCAAATTTAAGGAAACAAAGTTATTGGAAGTATTATAATGTTATATACTGAAAAAAATCAATGCATTAAAGAAGATGAGATTGATTTGCTGATTATTTTCCTGCTGTCTCTGAGCCACATACCCCCTCTTCTAGATTTCTTTCTTATGGATATCTCACTCTCTTTTCAGCTGCAAATTATAACTTTAAATCATATCATCAAAATCTTCAGCACCAATTTGGTCTCTACACAAACGTTCAAACATCTCAATTACTCCTTAAAACTAGTAGTCATTTTTAAATTATTTTTCCCTCTGGTGATTTCAATATATGATCCTTTTGAGGATATAATTTTGTTGTCATTTTTTGGCTTTCAATCATGGCAATTTGATTTTTTGTGGGTTCAATGAATTTGTTTTTTCAGTTGCCAATTTTCAATGGAATTATTATTTTTTTAACTGTAGAAAATTTAGACCTGGAATAAAAACAAATCCTTCAGAGAGAAATTTGCTTTTGCTTTTATGAAGTGCCTGGCTTTACTACCTGGCTCTACTCCCTTTGTTAGACAGAAAGTTCTCTACTAAAATAAGAAAGTAAACCAAGAAAGTAGAGGATCCACATGAGATAAGTGAATGGATGCCCCAAGAGAGGCATTCTATTCTCAAGAGAATAGAGAATGAAAATGCAAACATAGAACATTTGAAACAGACTGACAGAGCAACTAGCCCAGGTTGGAGCACAGAGGCTGGGCGTCTTGATAGTCATGCAAGGAGGTTTACGGCAATAATTTACATAGTTGTATAGGACTGCAGCAGATCTTCTGGAAGAAAACAAGGAGTCTTGACAGGTTGTGCCATCATGAAAAGAGAGGTAGTAAAATTCTGTCCACAAACCTGAGCAAGAGGGAAAACTTGACAACCTTTCAAAAAATAGCTTAAAAATAAATTATTCACCCACAAGAAACTGATACCACAGAGACGCACGTAGCAATGCAGTGCTAATTCACACAACTGACATGGCAGGTGAATCTTTACGAAGAGGAACACTATCAAATAGCCTCAAGGCTTTTATCGCTAGAGATCTTGGCAGGAATAGAAATTCCTGCCACAAAAGGTGAACCAGACAAAATAGCATGTTAAATCAAAGGTGGTTTGTGAATATGGAACAGACTCCAGTGTATATAAAGACAGAGAAATTTCATTTAAATAGGGTATGTTGGTTATAGGTATATCGGGATTCAATAATCAGGTGATGGCACTCTTTAAGTGGGAGGAGAAAGAACCAGAGAAAAAGAAAGCAACTCTTCCTTTGTGCCCAAAGCGAAGAAAGTGGACTATTAATGCAAATAACTAACAATAACATATTTGTGCTACAGAAATATGTTTAAAAATATTTAATCATTAAGACATTGTTAGTAAATTATGTACTCAAACTTATAAAAATATTTTACAGTTATTTTCCTAAAAAAAGAAATAGATTGGATGTTGTCTTCTAAAATTAAAGGCAGTTTAAAGAAAAAGAAATTACTGTATGCAAGATAAGTTTATTTAACTAATTTATAAAGGATCCTATCGTATGCCAAATATTCAATCAAATACGTTAATTAGATAAAAAATGTTGATAATTCGATTTATCTTTTCTTTCGTACTCTAGTATCAGTTTTTCTTGAGTAACATTTTATTCCTTGAGGTGGGGGATTTTGCAAGAACTATATGAGAAAATATATTTATTTTAAAGATAACATCAAGACAGATTTTTTTTAAAAAATATCAAACTATATTAATGGAGAATAGTAGTTCTCACTCCCTGTAATGATATCATATTAACTTACATAATTTTAAATATTAGAAATTACATTCAAATATATTTATTTGTTTTTTGAAATAGGTGAGAATAAGTTCTATTTTCAGTTTATTTTCTTATTGCAGAAATCTGCCCTTATATTAACAACTATTTGTTAAGATGTCTGATACATTATGTGATTAATTGTCACCAATCTCCTTTTAGCAATTATTCTTCCCACAAAATATTTCGTAAGAGAAGTCCTACTTATGCAACTCTGCAAAAGAATAACAGTATATTATTAAAAGAAAATACACACCTACGCCTTTCCTTTAAACAGCCTAACAAAAGATCCTTTACCTAAAATATGTGTATAAAAACTATGATTGTATTTCAAGATATGATGTTTTCATTCTGAGCCCTTACAGGCTTGAGGTCATTATTATAAACTACCATGATTTTTTTTAATGTCCTTCCCACTGAAGTATTTCACTAAAAAAGAAACAACATTATCAACTACATTCCCTATGCTGTACTTTACATCCCCTCGACTACTTTGTAACTACCAATTTCTACGTTTTAATCCTTTCCCCTTTTTCACCCAGTCCCCCAAACCACCTCCCATCTGGCAACCATCAGTTTGTTCTCTGTATCTATGAGTCTGTTTCTATTTTTTTTCTTTTTTAGATTCTACATATGGTATTTGTTTTTCTCTGGGGATATAGTCAATAATATTATAATAACTGTTTATGGTGCCAGGTGGGTACTAGACTTATTGGTGGAATCACTTTGTAAATTATACAAGTGTCTAACCACTATGCTCTACCCCCAAAACTATTATAAAACAATATTGAGTGTTATCTATAATTGAAAAATAAAAATTTTAAAATGTTTACAAAAACATTTATTTTAAAGGTAACAGCTCAATCACACTATCATCTATAACAAGGCTTACAGAAAAGGAAAGACAATATATAAGGTGAGAAACACTGGAATATTTATCTTAGACATTCAAAAGTTTTATAAATAAATCTCTGAAGACTGTGTGCTTATAAGACTGCATCCCCAACATAGTCTTACTCTGTCATCCTGGGGATTTATTTGTTCTGCAACTTCAGGATTCAAGGAAGGACAACTTCTTTGGTAAATACCCTCTAGCAGTTCGTGTTTTAGAGAACACATAAAACTAATCCTTTATGAATTACTTTATTTAGCCCCAGGAAGATATTAAATATTATTGTGACAATCAGCTTTTCTTTGGCATCAAGTTTTTGCTTATATGATACTATAATAAGTATATTAATAACCATTAAAAATGTGATCATATTAAACTGTATCATAAAAAGAAACAAATAAGCAAATATTTTTTCAAACACTACATCATAAGGCTAATTATATATATGATATATTATTAAATATATGTGTATATATAAAAATATATTTCGATGTTTCATTTCAATGGCATCCTTAATATGAAAAATAAAAACCAAACAGAAATTCCTGATGAGCCAGTGGGTACTTAGAAGAATCAAACAATTTTTCAAAGCAGAATTTTGAAATTTGTCTATAAAAAATGCCCTTGCACATAGATATTTCCAGTTTTGTACTATATTTAAGACATTATGGGAGGTACTTTGGAGATACAGATATGTATAAACTGTCATCGCTTTCCTCGTGCACAGTCCAGAAAGCAAAATAAAGAAGATTACTGAATACTTTCTACTGTGAACGGAGGTTATTGAGGTGGAGTCATTTATGTCAGGGGAATAAAAACAGACCTGGGAGGGCATAAGTAGTTTGTCTTACACACACTTTTCACCCAGCACACTTTTCCATGAATTTTTTAACTTCTCAGCCACGCTTGGACCTCATCTTGCCCTCGCCATGACAACCCTTGCCATCCGCATCCCTTACCTTGGAAGGAACCAATGTGTTCTGCAAACCAACATCCTTCATTTGCATGTTGGGTTCAACCAGTTCTTATAAACCCAGCCAGAGCCCTTCATTTACAGATTGAAGAAGATCAGATTGAAGACAGGTATGTCACCTGAATCTTTTTAAAGCCTGCTTATCTTTGTTTTTCCCAGAACACTCTTCACGCTGCTACTTGGATCTGTGTCTCCAGCGGCAGTCTCTGACCTCACATGCCTTTTTAGCTCTCTTTTAGATTAAGCTTCTTTCCTGTTTAACACTGTATACAGTAGAATGTAATAGATATCATGAGAAATGTGTAAAAATACTGTGAAAGGATTACTTTTTGAGGGTGAGAATACTTCATTGACAAGATGAATAAAATTTGGTAATTTGGTCAGTTTCTTGTGGCTACTATAACAAACCTCCACTAAATTGGTTGCTTAAAACAGCAGAAATATATTCTCTGTTAGTTTTGGTGGCCAGAAGTCCAATATCAAAGGTATTGACAGTGCCACACTCCTTCCAAAGGCTCTAGGGAAGAGTCCTTTTTCTCTTCTTTCAACTTCTGGCAATTCCAAGTATTCCTTGACGTGTGGCTGCTTTAATCCCATCTCTGCCTGTGTGGTCACGTTGCCTTATCCTCTGTCTGTATCTTCTCCTCTTCTGTCTCTGATAAGTAGGCCATCATTTGATATCAGGTCTACCCAGAATGACCTTATCTTAAGATTCAAGTACATTGGAAGTTACTTGGTAGGCAATGGGAAAGGAAGGCTTGAGATACAGTTAGCAGAGATCACAAGATTAGTTTCTTTTTTAAGAAAAATATTAGGTATGAGGAGGAAAGGTGGATGAGAGAAAAGAATGAAGACTGAATTTCCTAGCAAGTTAGTATAAGAAGAATTGATATATACTTATCCATCTATCTGTCTACCTAACTACCTACCTATTACCAGCCATGAGAAATGCAGATGTAAGAACTTCCAAACCTGTAGAAAAATTTTATGAGTGTATTTCAGTCAAATAGAAGACACTCCTGGAAGCAAGATCTTCAGATTGAGAAAAACCTTTCCCAGAATGGCAGCCTTCAGTTTCTTTTATACATTTGGAATTAAGAAAAGAATTAAGGAAGATTAGATGAACAGGGGAGAAAGCAAGACAGGAAAATCTCTAAAACTGGATTACAGGAGGGTTAACAAGATTATGCGCTCTCTTCAGGATTATTAACGTTTCTGAGGGGTCTGAAGAAGAAGCAAGTCAAAGGCGAGTCAACCTAGATGCACAGAATCCACGAACAGGGCTTACTTGAGGCGAGATAAACTTTTACCTGGGAAGTTGCCGACCTGAAGAATGACTACCCACCATGACCTGCTCAGTTAAGAGTTTATGATCAGATCACCACAAAAGGTTACTGTTGGTTAGATTTATTACAGAACCCCTCTTCTTTTGTCCTCAGAAAGAAGAAATTGTCCATTTGCAACTACGTAAATTTGGAAATTGACGTTATGCTAAGTGAGGTAAGTCAAGATGAGAAAAGCAAATACTATGTGATGTTACTTATATGGGGAATCTAAAAAATCAAAATGATAAAAGCAGAGTAGAATAGTGGATATCAGGGCTGGGATGGATGGGAGTGGATTGAGGAGGTATTCATCAAAGTGTTCAAACTTGCATTTAAAAGACAAGTCCTAGAGATTTAATGCCCAGCATGGTGATTATAGTAAAAAATACTGAATTATGTAATTCAAAGTTGCTAAGAGACTAGATTTTAAATGTTCTAAAAAAAAGGTAATTATGTAATGGGATAGAAGTTTTAGGTAATAGTGGGTGGTAATCATATTGAAATACATAAATGTATCAAATCAACATGTTGTAAGCCTTAAACTTACACAATATTATGTATCAATTATATCTCAATTTTTTAAAATTGAAACTAGTAGGAGGAATATTACAGCTGACCTTTTCCTGGCCACCATCTCTGTGTGGATGACATCACCACTGACAACAAGGGAAAGGAGGGACCATCCGGCCTTTGCATTACTGTTTCTGCTGCATGTATGTTGATGCACTGAGAGATTCTCAACATTTTCAACTTTCAGCTATTCTTATTTTCAGCATCTCTTTAAACCTTCTAGGCAAAATTCACAGGCACCTCTTCTTTCTATAACACCACAATGTGGTAAAAACACAATGAGAGCCACGTGTATTATTTTAAAGTTTCTAGTAGCCACATAAGTAAAACAAAACAGATTAACTTTAATAACATTTTCATCCAGTATATTCACAGCATCATTGCACTATGTAGTCAGTATTAAAAATTATGAGATTTTGCTTTAGATTGAATGTTTGTGTCCCCCCCCCCCACAAAATTCATACATTTAAACCCATAAGATGATATTTAGAAGTAGAATCTGTAGGGGTGATTAGGTCCTGAAGCTAGAACCATCATGAATGAGATTAATGCTCTTATCAAAGAGACCCCACAGACCTCCCACACCCCTTCTGCCCGGTGAGGACACAGCAAGAAGACAGCTTGTCTACAAACCAGGAAGTGGGCTTTCAGCAGACACTGAATCTACCGGTGCCTTATCTTGGACCCCAACCTCCAGAACTGTGAGAAGTAAATTTCTACTGTTGATCAGGCTCCCAGTATATGACATTCTGTTACAGCAGTCCCAAAGACAGACAAATCCTTTACATGTTCTTCAAGGCTTCTAATTTGGGACGTATTTCATACTTATACCACATCTCAATTCAGATTAGCCACATTTCAAACACAAAGTAGACATATGGGACTAACGGCTAATCTATCCATCATCACACCCCTGCAGTATGTCTTTCCTCTACATGGTTGTCTCAGTACGATCATTTGAAATCTGACAGTCACATTTCATACTTAAAGGAAGTATGTGGAAAATATATCAATTTATTTCCCTGCATAATGGTGCTTCTTTCCCCTAAATGTCACCTTATCTTGGTCCCTTTCTTTTTTAGCAAAAAAATAACATCCATGCAACTGGAGAACTGCACTTCCTTAAGTATGTGCCTGTACCCCTCCCTGTGCTATTTTCCATATTTCCCCACTCCCCTCCACTAGTGACAACGTGTTTGGGCACACCTATTTAAAGTTGCATCACAACTACAATTAAACTTCTTTTGTTTGCATTATGATCCCAAAGGCTGAAAAGTTGGCCTTAACTCTTACATTTTCCAGATATTCCCTCAGGCAACGGTACTTTGCAGTTTGATGTGAAGTACAGGTGTTAGAAATAAAAGTGCTCCTGAAAGCAGAGCTTTTGGGCACCACTGTTATTTTGTATTCTTCTTCTGGCTTGAAATTCAATGCTTTGATGGAACTCCATTATGCACTAGCAGACAAATCTCCCCGTGGGCACATTTAATGGATGAAAAGGCTATGGCAAAGAGGAAAGATTAATTAGTTTGTCTGAGGTCACTTCACACTACAGAGGCAGACACTATGGCAGAGATAGAAACCCAGAAGCACGAATTTGTAATCATTTATACAAAGTACTTGGAATTTTAATTTTTCTTAACGAGAACTATAACTACAGTATAAAGGATAGTAATTTCTAGAAGCCACCCCTCTTAATTAATTTAAACTGCTCCAGCATGTCAGTGTCATATAAATGTTTTCTATTAATTTTCTATTGTTGTCGATTTTTCTTACATGAAAACTGATTGGTATCTTTGTATTGTGCTACAGTTGTGGAATCTAAGGGCTGTTATTTGTTATTCAATAGAACTAAAACACGTGTTTGTTGCTTAATTCCCTAAAAGAATATTATATTTCTGTTTTACATAAAAATATTTGTCTTTGAATTCTTATAAGAAGTTATACAAGCCTGGCTAGTGTAACTCAGTGGATTGAGAGCAGACTGCAAACCAAAGAGTCATTGGTTCAATTCCCAGTCAGGGCACATGCCTGGGTTGCAGGCCAGGTCCCTAGTGGGCGCCATGTAAGAGACAACCACACATTGATATTTCTCTCTCTCTTTCTTGATCCGTCCCCCTCTCCAAAAATGAATAAATAAAATCTTTTAAAAAAGAAGTCATACAAAAGAGTCACAAAAATCTATCCAGAGTTACCAGTCACATACAGATTTGTTAAAGCTTAAATTGCATATTTGAAGCCAGAAAGATAGTTTCATGCCGTAAATGTGATAATAGTGTAACAGGGTGCAGACAAGAGGGTCCCAAATAGGGATTGGTAATGGGGTCCAGAACTCAGGGTGTCCAGGAAATATTAAACAAATACAGGATGTCCTTATCCCCGCAAGTCTGAACTGGGGGATGGGGCACATGGAGCAGGGCTATTGAGAGTTGTTTTGCATAGCAACAATTTTGCAACTAACCTCTGGCATGGTCATTTAACATATCTATGACTTTTAACTGGTTCCATGGATATGTGAAATAGCTGTGGCCCTGCTTTGAATCAAGGAGATGAGAGTGACTTCAATCCATGTAGTAACTGGGAGACAACTTCCCTGCCTGAGTGAGGGCTTGGAGACGATTGTCTCTACACTATGGGGCCATGCCTGCCCAGACTTACTATGGTAGCCCAGAAAGCGGAAAAAATATGAGAGCTCTGGCAGGAGTAGCCAATTGTGGGAGAAGTCAGAAATGGGGCTATAGGGGAAGACTGGTCCTAGGATTTAAACCAGGCATGGCAGCCAAAATACTGCGGGAGTTGGGGTGGGGGGCGGTGCGAGGAGGGGACCACGTGGCTTAGGAAGCCAGAAAGCAAGATACAGCAGTAATACAGAGCTCTCTCTTAGCATTTTGGAATAATACAAGAGAGATGCTTCAAGAAGGAAAGGAGTGAAAGGACTCTTGCCGGTGAGGCATGAGAAGGTGCCACTCTGGTTTGGATTGAGAACTGGAGATCCTGGCAACACAGCTGATGGTGCTGGGAATGGAGGGAGGCCTGCCAGCCTAGGGCCGATTGCTGGGAACCAAGGGGCTACCTGAGCCATGGATTTCTATTTCTTTTCCTCAGATATGTACCCCAGACTGGGCAGAGGGGGAAGGAAGGACTGAGTGTGTTTGTGGGTGTTTTAAGGGACTTTGGGATCTCAACGAAGACATTAAGTCATTACTCTTAAGTTTGTATAATTTTGGAATAAATAATTCCTTTCCTTTTCACCAATCTCTGGCATTGAGAGCTATAATTCCCTGGTGGCCAGCAAGGCAAACCTAGTGTTACAGGGTGCGGCCAAGGAGGGGGACCCCAAATGGACATTTAAAATGGGGTCCAGAACTCAAGGTGTTCAGAAAATGCTAGGATGTCCTACCCTTCCCCCCAGGTGTGGGTGGGGGAAAGGGACAAATGGAGCAGGCCCATTGAGAGCTGTTTTGCATAGCAACAGCTCTGCAGCTAACCTCTGGGGTGTGGTCATTTAACATATCTACAACCTTTGACTGGCTATATAGATATGTTAAATAGCTATGGCCATGCTCTGAGCCAGGAGGATGGAAGTAACTTCCCCACCAAGATGTAACTGGGGCGGGGAAGGTCCCCCGAGTTACAGTGCCTGCGCGAGAGCTTGGAGATGATTGGCTCCATAACATGGGGCCACACCTGCCCAGACCCATGATGGCGACAAGAAAAGCTGGAAAGGATAGCAGATTGAGGGCAGGTGTGGCCAAGTGTGGGAGGAGTCGGAAGTGGGGCTGCAGAGGAAGATTGGCGCGGGGGTTTAAAAGCCCAGGCGCGGCAGCCATAGAGGAGAGAACCACAGGGATTTGGCTGAGTACGGGGCTCCTGCATCTCTGTGAAGAGAGAACCATGCGGCTTTTGGCAGAGTAGAGGGCTCCCGAAGCCCTGTGAGGGGGAACCACGTGGTTTTGCCAGAGTGCAAACCCCCACAGCTCTGGTAGGAGAGGACTGCGTGGCTTTGAGGTGCTTCTTTTGGTCACGCGGCCTGGGAAGCAAGAGAGACTTTGCCTGGAAGAAGGGTGAAAGAACTCTTACCAGTAGGCCATGAGATGGTGCTGCATGGCTTTGGATTAATTGGAGATCCTGCCTGGACGGCGACACAGCTGATGGTGCCGAGAACCCAGAGAGGCCTACCAGCCGAGCACGGATTACTGGCAATAACCGGGCATTGCCTGAGACTGGACTTCTATCTCCTTTCCTGAGATACAGTACCCCAGACTGGGCAAGGGGGAAGGAAGGACTGTGTGTGTTTGTGGGTGTTTTAAGGGACTTTAGGATTTTGGTAAAGACATTAGGTCACTACTTTAAGTTTGTATAGCACTAAATAAACGTTTCCTTTCCTTTTCACGAATCTCTGGCATTGAGAGATATCTTTCCTTTAAGGCGGCGGACAAGACGGACCTGAGTCTCTTTCAGTAAGAGCATCATCGTCCTGGGCCCTCCTTGTTCTGCTCTGTAACACTAGTAAAGGGGGACCCTAGGAGAAGGGGGGTCCATTTGGTAATAGTATGTTGTTCTCCCCCACAGGTCCATTCTGTAACAATAAGGCAGACTATATATAAGTATTACATGAGAAGATACATAATAGAAACATGATTCCCCAACTTATAATACTAAAATTCACCAATTTGGAAGGGTTAGGGATAAGCAGCCTAGGCTAGTTATGATAGTGGCACAACGCATGGAAATATAAGTCATTTCAGGACAGTCTTGGTTGCTTTATCTATCTATTTATTTACCAAGATAGCCTTAACATTCTCTTCAGCTTGACTACATTTTAGACATATTTCTTGCTGACTCTGAACCCCTGACTTCTCTTAGAACATTTACTTTAGAAAACTTGCAATTGTAAACTTCCCCTACTCCTTTGAAATGTAAATCTTCTCCCCAGACTCTTGCCAGTATTACAGCCCAGGAATGTCTTTCAAGGACCTGAGAGCCATTCCTTTGAAATGGAATCATCAAGAAAGATAGTGTTCCTACTCCCCATCTCTGTGGGAGGGTAGGAGACTATCTGTAATAAATGACAATTGGCAAACAGATGGCAGAGTCACTCTGACTGTGTTTCTCTTTAATGTCTTCCAGTATTTTCTACCATCTCGGCCAGTGCTTAAAAGCCCTCCTACCTTCTACCTTTTCTACCAGCAGAGTTGAGTTCACTTGTTCACTTAGTGCAACAGTCTGGACCCATATTGCAATAATATTACAAATAGTATTGAATGAAATCTTCATGACCTGTTTAGGTCTGGGATATATATATATCACTATGTATTATTATGTATCTGTATATATGTAGTTACAGCTATATATACACGTAATAGCTTTAAATAGATGATCAATTTGTTTTAGAAATGTATTCAAAAGCAATAATAATAGATTTATGAATAAGAATGTCCAAACACAGTATTGTTTAGAATAATAAAACATTAAAACAATTGAAAGTTTCAATAATAAGGAATCATAACATTGTCCAAATCAAATTCATGATTTGACACTTTTTAAAAAGTTCAAATGCTCGGGTTGTCCTTGCACAGCCCCTCGCTTCCAAATATAATTTTGAATACAGTTGTATAAAATAAAATTCAAATTTTTTAAATTGTTAATTGCTGGATTAGTTAGATATCAAGGCAACTTTAGCTTTCTTTAAAAATGCTATATTTGTTTAACTTATCTGCAATTAATAAATGTGACATGAGCAAGAAATTACAATAATATTGTCTTTAAGTTAACAAAATTTTAACTTCTTTATGCAAATTTATAATTTTGAGTAAACTCAGGTGAAAATTCCCAGGCTGTATGGTAGGAGGGAAAATTGAATCGTGTATGTGCCATTATTTACACAGCTGTCTTAATTACTAGTAAATTTGGAACAATGAAGAAGTGTATTTTTTTTCTGCCATACATATGCCCTTCAGCTATTATTTAACTTCATGTTTTATGTCTTATGATCTACTAAAATTAAAAGAAAATAGCTTTAATTTAATACAAAAGTTAATTGTTCTACACATTTTGCCAGTTAGTCTGGTCTTAAGTCTGTACTTCGCCTGAGGCAATGCAATTGCATTTACTCAAAATACGTCCCATTCGGAGGATGTATGTATTATAAGACTCTGCACACAGGCTGGCCACAGGGTTACCTTCTGTTGCCAGTGTGTAGTGATCCCTTCATTGAACTAAGAATTATTTTTAGGACAGTTAGTTTTCCATAGCCTGTAGCAAAGAAAATAGAAAAGCAGGAGAGGAAGAAAGACTAAAAACTAGCCTTGCCTTTGGTGACATGTGTTACTAAAAGTCACTATACCATACAAACTATAAAACCTGGGGAGTTGAAGAAAAAATGGGGAGACAAAGTAAGTGATTTTTCGTGTGTGTGTTGTAGACATGTAACTTACTAATAAGACTGCGAAAAGAAGATATTCATTAGTATTGTTCTTGGTAAGTAGAGCAATTGCCCAGCCATCATTTTCAGAATTGACTTTCAAAGTTTAGAGGACCAAATGATTAAAATAAAAATCAATTTGAGAATTTTCTCTTTTCATTTAGTTAAAAAAGAATGGTAGGAAACAAAAGTTATTAAAGCTTTGTTTCCTGCTTGTCCATATGGGATAAACCAAAAGCACTATCCAGGCCAAATTTAAATTTATTTCATAAATTCAGATGAGCTTCGCTTGTTATTTCTGATTTTTATATTCTGCAGACTTCATGTCTTTGATGTGCTCTACCAGTACTGAAGATTGTTTGAAATTTTCAATGAATATCACTAATTTTTATTTTATATCTTATTTCCTAAAAACTCTTTTTATAATGTTTCTTATTCTTCAACAAATCATTATTAAATGTATTAAATACGGAAATCATTAATATGCTTTCTCTTCTGGAGAAAGAAGAAAAATTTTGTTATGAATTTAATGAAAATGAGTGGACTATAATTATTTGTGCTGTTCATGTATCTTTCATAGGGATCTGTTTATTCAAATTTCTAAAAGTAATAAAATGAGAATTGTTTTTGGTAATAAGAGTTGCTTTAGATGATAGCAATTTAATAATTTGTGCTGATTAGTATCTTCAATTTGTTTCTTATATCTTTTCTGAACAGTTAGTGCTCTTGGGTTATCTCATATGGATGGAAAGGAAACAAAGCTTTAATAACTTTTTTCTAACATTCTTTTGTAACTAAGAAGGCTGTCTACTCAGAAATCTTGAATAAAAATGGAATCATGGGTCCAAATTAGAAGCTCAAAGGTATTCCCAGGACAGTTTTCTTTCACATGTGCTTCTCAAACAGAATTGCTGCTTTTGCTGTGGTGCAGAAATCAGGCCCAGCTCAGTCCCTGTCTCCCCTTAAGGTTAGCTTCAAGACACAGCTTTGTTTTGGAAATGAAGGATGTGGGTATTAGAATCCTGGTCACATCCAGGAGTGAACCTTGCTAAGACTCAATCACAGGGTTTCTTCCCAGCTCATTCAGGGTAGGTTTCAATTCAACACATGTGGAGAGAAAAATGCGTGATATTATTAGGCTAAGCTTTTCACCAGGAAGGTTTAGATAATCAAATTAAATGTATTAAAACTATAAAAGTCTATCATTATGCCAAATGTGTTTTGAGTGATAAGATTGCCACATAAACAGTTCAGTACGGTTCTTATTTCGTAAAGCTCATGGGTTGTTAGGGTTTAGAAGCAAGCAAATCCTAACATACTGGGATAGGCTTTTCGTGCAGGGAAAATTCTTGTGTTGAATTTTGAGCTACCAGGGAAGGCTGAATGTATGAAGTGTACAGGCTAAATGACCTTATTGATGAATGGAACAGGTCAGCTGAATCATGGTTAGGTGAGTGAACAGACCAAGAGAGCAACATGACAGTATCCTAAGATAAGAGAGGAAGAAGTTAACTGAAGTAATTTGGTCCAACTGCAGTTGGGGGGGGTGAGAAAGAACGACTTGAGAGATAAGTGGGACATGATCATTAATCTCAGTATAAGGTATTTGAAGAAAGAGTTTGCACTTTTCTTGAAAACAACAGGAGCTGATGATGACCAGATGATTGATGGGATAAGATTTACATGTTAGAAAGACCACTTCATTGGGAATAGGAACAGAGAGATGAATAGATGATTGCTGAAGAAAAATAAGTAAAGAATGAAAGGGGTCTAATTTAAAGACATAGCAGTGGAGGTGGGAGGGGGGGAGAGCAGGTCTGAGAAATAGTGAGGTGGCAAAATTAAAACAATTTGGTGATTGATTAGGTTGGAATGGGAGGGAAGAAAGAAACTAATGCTCAGGTTTCTGTCTTAAGCAATTGGGTAATACATTTACTGAGGTGGATCAAGGAAATGACAATTCTGGGGAGCAAGAAGGGACCAGGAAAAAGAATGGACCAGGAACGATGGTGACATTAGGTTTGGAATTTCACTTACAGTAATTTTGAAATATCAGTGTGAAAATGTCTACTTTAGAACTGGGTAAATGGGTCTCAGTTTAGAATTAGGAAAAAAACTTAGAAATTATAGAGACTATAACACATTGATTTTTATCCTGACTGCTCTATCACTTAAATTTTTTTTCAAGTGAGGATTCTTATTATATGCACATGTATTCTTGATTCAATGCCACACTCATATTTCCTATCTCTTACCTTGTGTCTCTTACCTAATTCTAGAAAAAAGTGTTCCTCAGTTAACAGGTTACTGGGGTTTCTTCAAAATTATATTAGTTGTATCTTTCCAAGTGAAGTCATACAATACTCTTTATTTATTTTTTAGGTAAAAAAAAAAAAAAAAGTCTGTGTGCCCAGGTTTCTTTAGGGCCTATTGTTAGGTACTGAAAAGAACCTTATTTTCCTTTATTTCAGAGGTTCTCAAAAGTCCTATTCAGATTAGAGTATATTCCTTTACTATAAGAGAATAAGAGATGCAACAGGAACAAATAGGAAACATTTACAAGTTTAAACTAATGCATACCACTAGAAAACTCCAGTTACTTTTCCATTAATTAGGATGCTCTTCCATCACAGATGTGCTTAGTTCCTGACAACAATCTTTTCTATTCTACCTTTGAAATGCAAAATTTCTTCTGAAACATATAATGCAATTCATTGCAAATATCTCTGAGTTAGGTTTTATTATCCCCCTTCTCCAAGTAAGATAAATGAAGCTCCATACAGTTACACAGTTTGACTAACATAACACAGACCATTTGCAAATTGAGCAGAGACTAAACCCAATATTTCACTCAAGTCCAGTGATTTTTTTATCATAAAGTTTTACTTTTAACCAATAAATTCCATTTGTGAGGTGGCTAGCATACTTTAGGAATGTCACTTGTAGAAACAAAGCAAAAGTTTTCCGAAAGAATTGAACTCAAAACTTTGGCATATAGCTATCATACCAAATCAAATTTATCTAGTCATTGAAAGGTTGATTTATTAATTTAACTTATTTTATATAATATATAATGCTAATTTATTACATATGTATACACACACACACACACATATATATATATTCATATTAGGACTCAATACTGGTTTACAATAGCTCTCACACAAACATGCCTACCACACACATGTATTGTATAATATATCTTTAGTATTCAATGTTGATTAACAATAGTTGCTCTAAATTACATAGAATTTACAGAGATTTAATAGCTTGCTTAAGATAATCAATGGTTAAATAAAGTGTTAGAATTCAACCCCTATTATTCTGAATCTGTATATTTTACTGCATAGTAAATAATACCACTATAATAGTGGGGATCTTACTCAAATTTTGGAAGATTATTTAAAATATTGGCAAATTTTTCTATATTAATTTTGTTTCATTAAGTATAAAATGTTCCAATTCAAATGAAAGTTTGCTATTAGCTCACACATTTCCTTTAGATGTTATTTACTGGTTATAAAAATAAAAAAAACAAGTAAATAACAACTAAAATTTTATCAAAAATAAAATATTTTCACTCAGTAAATATTAAAATCCCACAATAAATGCAAACATTAGTATGCAACTCAGCTGGGTCAACTAACATATGGTCATTGTAGTAGTCCTTTGGATATTGCCTTGGAAAACTGATCACCACCTGTCAAAGCACATGAACTGATTTGATTATCAAGATGGTCGTATATAAAAGCTTGGTTGCTTTCAGCATTTAGATAACTTCAGTGTTCCACCAACCAATAAATCAGATAGATTTTTCATAGATAACACAGATACCCATTCCATGAGCTATGTCATTGCCCTCAAAGGGCAAATGTATTTTGTCATTTCTTTATCCTGTGTTGTTTACGTTTGTACCCTGTTCTGTCTGTCTACCTACCTACCTATCATTTGTCCATATCACTTAGAATATTGGTCAGATCAGGCAAGAGAAATTTCAACTAACTCTAAATAATAAAGGGACTTTATTGGCTCACAAGCTAGAAAGTCTAGAGCTAGAGGGTACTTTGCTTGATCTACAGGTTGATGATATCTTTAAGGCTGCATATCCATTATTTGTGATACTTTTAGCTCTGTTTTCCTTGATGTGTTTGTTGGCTTTATCCTTAGCCTGTGTTTTCTCCTGGTGGCCAGATGGCAGTCCATTTGGGCTAAGTGCACTTTTTTTTGTCATCCAAGAGAAGAACATTGCATTAAGTCTGCAATTATTTAACCCGGTGGAGATTGCAGTCAAAAAAATTACAGTGTAGGTCATGTGTATCCAAGGGATACATTCATTACTAGTATGAGCTAAAATGCAAAATTAAAAAATTAAAAACACTGCAAATTTGCACTTATTATACTTACATAATAAAATATGTGATTTTTAATTTATTTTCTGTTATAATTTAGAAGGCATTGAAATAGATATAAAAGCACACAGAATGAAAATATTTTTCAAATAATGGAAACATGAATATTGCTCAAAACTACAACCAAAAAATGTCTTTAATGTTAATTAATCAGACTCTTCAATAAATAGCTTTGAAAACTTTTGTTAACAGTCATCGCAAACAATATCACTATGCTCAAGGCATAAATACTTTCACAACACTTGCAAAAATATCTTGATAAGTGCCTCATTTTGTATGCACAGCACCTAACACATCTTTTTTCTGCTTGTTAAGGGATCCATATCTATGTTGTCACTAGAATTTTCTTCAGTTTGTGTTTGAAATTGATGAAGTTTCAGGTGTACAGGCTTATGCACACCTGTAGAGATTTCTGAATGCCTTTTTATTTGTTCTGGTACTAACTGCATTATGAGAATACTAATAAATATCCGGACCTTATTTTCACATTGCTATCCAGCAAGTAGTCTGAGCATTTATTTCTGAAGTATTCAAAATTATGTGGACTATAACCATAGCCCATCTTTTGGTGCTCCTGGCCACATTATGTGTACCTATCATTTGGTCCACAGCGCCAAGTCCTGATTTGGTTTGGTTGTAATATTCTATTATGTAAGACTATTGCAAATCTAAATTTACAGTGTTATTGAAATGCATACTTGAAACTAAAATTATGGTTTTTTCCCTTTGGGGGTATATGAGAGACAAGTGTGCAATCTGTAACAAAAGCAAATAAGTTGAATTTTTTTAGCCTGTGCTTAGAAGACACAAATTTAGGAGAGTAGTTGAGGGTTATTCATATGAAAAGTACCTACATATGAAAGTCGCTTCTTTTTCAAGTCAGAGATAAGGTTTACATCAGTGAACCAATTATCTGCTGTGGTATTATGTCCTTATGAGTAAATGGGTTCTGCAAATCTCTTGATTATGTCTGTCTGTTCATTACTGACTTCAAAGTTCATGAAAAAAACAACTACACAAACACAGACTTTGGAGTTTGTGGTATCTCTCAGATATAATGTATAATGAAATATCATGCACCCTTATGAAACGTTATCACCAAACAGAAGGCTTAAACATTATGGCTTTACATAAGTCACATACAAATGGACAGCTAATATGACCTTGAACCTAAGTACTCAATATGTACAACAATATTTAAGTTAAGAGTTTGTATCTCTCGGGGTTAAGACAATATTGGGCTTCTCACTAGATGGACTGACTTAGGTCCTGTGAACCAATTAGTCACTGAGGCTAGGGCGATGCATATGCTAGCTTGTCTTAGTTTTAGCTTTGTCTTAGTTTTTACCAACCCCGGCACAATTACTGCGACAAACATCAAGAACAGCATCAACCATAGAATTACTATGATTAGCTTAAGTCAATCAGGAGCTTTCTTTGGCCCCTGAGTCCACTAGAGTAAAAATTCAATAGCTGCCTGAGACAAAGCAAATGTGACTTGGCTCTTCAAGTAAAAACCAGGTCCTACCATAAAGAGAAAGAGTGGAATATGGGTATGTATCAACAAATGTCCATCATTTGCTGTGAATCTATCCATTTATTACTGTGTTTGCCCCTCTAACTCAATCCATCTATCAACTATTTCTATTTTTCAGTCTATCTCTTCCTCTGTGTTTCTAGATATGTGGCATGTCTTCTATGAAAGTGGAACACACATAGAAAAAGATAAATATTTAGAAGATGCCAAGCCAAACTAAAGGTTCACAATGCAACCTATTGAGGACTGTGTTAGTATTAGATTCCAATTCTAATAAAAAAACACAATCTGAAATAAGCATTACTTGAATATACTTATGTTTATTTATTCACATATTTCTTGCCTTATTTTTATTTCATATATAGGAAACAAAGACAGAAACATGCCATTGTGTTTAATAAGTTACTCTTGGAGAACCAGAATGAAAGATGCTATTTAAATTATAAACTCTGTTGAATTTTATTAGTACATGAAATATCATAGAAATACAGAAATAAAATTATGGGCAAATACTGGGGTAATAGTGTCACTCATAGATACCTTTATTGGAGAAGAAAAGCTGTTAACATGGCATCACTAAAGAAACAAATAAACACCAAGTCAATTTTCTAATTTCTATATATTTTTAAAGATTCTCCAAAATAATTTTCCAATTATTCATATTGTATGATACCTTTTACATATGAAAGATGAGAAGAAATTTAGTGTCATACTCTGGAATTTAAGAGGTTTAAAGGTTGAAGTAAAACCATTAAATTATTATTGTTTGATGATTTAGTTAATATCCTAGAGTGGTAGAAAAAATAATTACCTAGATGGTGAGAGAAGAATCAAATAAGTGAACATTGTAAGTATGAAGGAGATTCTTATATATTTTGCTTTCATAATATATGGGATAAGAGAAAGGTATAGCTTTGACCAGATAACTAGGCAGAGGGGAGGGACCCTCAAGAGGGCTCTAGAAGGGCCAAAGGTGTCAGGACTAAAAAATTGCAACCAAAATCACCTGACAGATTTCTGTACTGTTGGGGAAAGGTAAACAACTAATGAGGCTCATGACTCATCTTACAAAGAGCGTGCACAGACTGAAAATGTCACAATACACATGTATTGTGGAGGTGAACTTGCTGATGCCCCACTTCGAGTAGAGATGCTATACCTCTGTGGGCAGCTAGAAATCCTCCTACCCACTTCTGGATCCTGATGGCAGGAGGAGGTCAGAGATGCTGTGTGGGCTGACAAGTGTGGTGGGCATTACCCTGAACAGGCTGACATTTCCAGAGCACATAGGATTTGGGGGCAGAAGATTTAAATAGAGGGTGTGGAGATACTTATCTTTTTATGTGTTTCCTTCACTTGCACAGTCCAGAGCCAGCTCACAGAGCCCAGTCTCACGTGTGGGATGCATGCCTCACCAGCAGCCACCTGCAGAATGCTGTGGCCCCATGCCACATGGCCTGGGTCCAGGAACACTTCCATTCTCTAGCTCTGCGAGCAGTGCACAGATATCCAGGCCAGGAATGTTCGCTGGACCCAGGGGCATAAGCAGCTTTGGGTGCTGAGGCCCTGCCAGTGGACCTTTTTGCATGACTGGCTGCAGTAATCTGGCAGTGTGCCCCAGCCACAGAAGAAAAAGGAAGCTGCAGCCAGGCGATGGGGATGGCAGCTCCACAAATGCTTATCCCAAAGAGAGACAGAGAGCCTGGAACTAGAGAGATGGAGACCCATTCCTGTATCACCCTTGGGTCCCAGGAAGATAAGAATGGAATGGTGTGTTTGGACTCTGATTCTGGTCCTAGGGGTGGCTAGCTTCTTTCTGTGTTTGCAGAAGAAAATAGATTGGAGCTGGGAACTCAAAACTGGGCAATCCTTTAATAAAGACCTTTCTCTTTCCCCAACAGTTTTTTAGTTATGCTTGTATAAGGCAGCAGGCTACCGACTCTCACTTTGTTGGGTAACATTTGCTTGTTATTTACATGGAGAAGTATGTGTGTGTGTGTCTGTAGATTAAAGAATGAAAGCATAAAATCAAAGATAGAAAATAGAGAAAAATAACTGGTGATAGAAAGTTGCAGAGGGAGAACTGCTTATTCATTTGGCCTGGGGGAGGAGTAAGCTTTTCAAAGCAAAGAGGTGTGTCTTAGAAACAGAGGGGATGAAGGATGAAGCCTGGACCATTTTAGGTGCAGAGAGAAAAAATTAGGAAATTCAATGGAAAATTTTCAGAATTTTAGAAAGTAGGATGGAGAGTTATCAGCTATTGTTTTATGTTTAAGAGAGATTAACCCATTTCCTATTTAGAAAAAAAAAAGTGCAGCTCGTTGTCCTACTAAAAACAGAATGCTATAAAGAGAATGAAGTCAGGCATTCCAAAGACTAATGATATACTAGAGCAATGTAAAAATAATAATAAAAGCAAGATATTTCCTGGAGCAGATTAGGACTGCAATCCATGAGTTATCACACAGTAAATGCTGCAGCTGCAAACATGGCTGGTGAGTATTCTTGGGGCAAATGAGAAATGGGTTAAAAGTTAAATATAGCAAAGTATTGGAAAAGCTGTGTTTGAATGATATTATATGGGATCAATTAATGATGATATTCATTACATCAGGTCCAAGTTAGATGGAGAGGTCAATAAGGCAGGAGGATTTTGGTAAACTTAGGGAGTTGGAAAGATTCAACTAGCTAATGGTGGCATTCACAGACATAACCTTTTTTGTAACATCGGGGCCTTTTGACTCCAAAGTCAACACTTGTAAATATCTTATACTACCCCTCAAAAGGGGATGGGAAAGAGAAGAGAAGAGGAAAGGAGAGAGGAGGGAAGGGGAGGAGAGGGGAGGGGAAAATATAAGGGAAGGGAAGAAAAAGGGAGGGAATATTTCCATTTTTCAGTGAGCTTCCTGTAAACTACATAATGAAAGCAATGTAATTCTACTATTTAAGGCAAATATATATTTTCATATATATTTATGTGAAATAAATATATATTTATTTATTTATATATATGCTTATATATATATATATGCTTATATCTCCCAAATATATATATATATGCTTATATCTCCCAAATAATAAATCAGTTACTGACTTACGCAAGCATATTTTTTCCCTTAAGTTGATTTAATGCTACAAGTATATTACAACTACTTCTGCTCTGAACCTACTTCTTCCTTCCCTTCCTTCCTTCCTCCCTTCTTTTATATATCCTTTCTTTTCTTCTCCTTCCATGCACAAATATTTTGGTGCCAAATATATGCCAATTATCAGAATACACAGTGAAAATTATAATTGTCCCCATTATAAATAATATCTACAAGCTAGTAGGAAAGACGCAGACACATACATGCCTATTGCAGAGTATGACAGAGGCCAGCAGACAGTGTGTGACAGAACATTAAATCTTGAAGCATGTTATAACAGACTGATATTGTTTACAAAATTGTCTCCCTCCTTTCCTGAGGCCCCTCTTTAACTAAAAACCTTGGTTATGTGACTTGTTTTAGCAATGAAATGTGGATGAAAGTGACAAGCTGAAGTCTTATAAGCCACTGTGTAGTTCCACCTTTTTCCCCTGCCGCATGACCTATAATACCCCAGAGAAAAGCTGTTCCTTAAGACTAGATCCCAGAATGTAGAGAAAGTGACCAGGACCACAGCTTACCCACATGAGAAAAATAAACATCAGTAAACTACCAGGACCCAAATGTTAAGAAGGCTTGACATTTTGCAGCTGAAGCAGTTTAACAAAATAGTTTAATGGAGTGAAATATAGAAGGGAGGTAAAGATGGGTGTGTAGGGGAGGGTGGAGGGGCAGGGATTGGCAGAAACCTAATTGACTTATCTCTCCTGTCAAAGATTTAGGCTTTTGTTCTGAAAGCCATAGTCATTGAAATGAGGAATCATATTGATACAGGGTGCAGCCAGGGGGCTCTCAAATAGGGATTTGTAATCGTATCCAGAACTCAGGGTGTCCAGAAAATATTAAAATGTATATGTGTGTGTGTGTGTGTGTGTGTGTGTGTGTGTGTATGTGTGTATGATGTCCTCACCCCCACAAGTCTGAGCTGGGGGGTGGGACACATGGAGCAGGGTCAGTGAGAGTTGTTTTACATAGCAACAGTTTTACAACTAACCTCAGGCATGGTCATTTAACATATTTATGACTTTTAACTGGTTTCATAGATATGTTAAATAGTTGTGACCATGCTTTGAGCCCTTTAAACCAGGGAGATGGGAGTAACTTCAACCCAGGACTTAACTAGGAGGCAATTCCCCCTGGTTATAGCACCAGTGTGAAAGCTTGGAGATGACTGGCTCCACACCATGGGGCCATGCCTGCCCGGACTTACTATGGCAGCCCAGAAAGGTGAAAAAATATGAGAATGGTGGCAAGAGTAGCCAATTGTGGGAGAAGTCCAAAATGGGGCTTCAAGGGAAGATTGGCACTGGGATTTAAACCCAAGTGATGCAGCCATGCTAGTTCAGGACCATGCAGCTTTGGGGTGCTCTTTTTTGCCACATGGCTCAGGAAGCAGGAGAGACCTTGCTGGGAAGAAAATGGGTGAAAGGACTCTTGCTGGTGGGCCATGAGAAGATGCCATGTGATTTTGGATTAACTAGAGGTGGAGGTGACAACACAGCTGATGGTACTGGGAACTGCAGGGCAGCCGGCCTAGCGCCAGTTGCTGGGAACCAAGGGGCTACCTGAGCCACAGATTTCTGTTTCTTTTCCTGAAATATGGTACCCTAGACTGGGCAGAGGGGGAAGGAAGGACCATGTGTGTTTGTGGGTATTCTAAGGGACTTTGTCTCTAATTACCACTCTTCCCAAATACTCACCACCTTGCTCCTGGTATTTCTTTACCTGCTGACCACTAATATTTTGCAGTCTTCTTTAAGAGGCTTGGGCAACTTGGTCCCAAACCATGAATTCTGAGTTATATCTGACTCCTTATAAGTTTCTTTAGTACATTTTAGAATGACTCTGCTTACGTGAAGCCAACTGGTAAAATAATTTCCTCTTGGTTTTACCAGATCAGTTGCCTGAAGGAATATCCATGTAATAAAGAAAGCCCAGAGAGACAGAAATGACATTGTATCAGCATGAATACACAGGGGAAAACATACAACTAACTGAGCAAAACCTGAGCTTCAAGAGTTCTGTCTTCTTTGCTTCTGTGTTGGTGTCATACTCCACATGTTTTTGGATTTCACTTTAAACCTGAGCTCTGCAGCCTGAGCAAGAACTTCTACAGGCAGCTAGCCATCAGCCTTAAGGAAATTCCCTTTGTATTGCTTCCTGAGGGTGACCCAGGGGCTTAGAATCTGGAAACTGCTCATGTCCTCCTGGAGCACCTGAGCTCCTTCATCTCACTGTGGTTGCAAACTGCTGGAAGGCAGAAACCTGTGATTCTGTTACCCTTCTGAGAAATTGTAGCATATTGAGATATTTTCTTATTGCTTAAGAAAAGCCAGTAAAGAGAAATTTAAATTGAGTCAGTGCTGGTTCAAATTTCCAAGATCTTCTGTAACAGTGTTTCTTGAACTGTGTTAAAACATCCAATTTATTTCCACTATCATAATACAACAAAATTAATTGCCAGAAGAATAATAAAATAGACACAAGATACAAATCCAGATTTTGTTAGACTCCGCAGACATAAAATAACTCTGCAGAATTTCTATAATAGTTGCTAAATATCTTTATGTTTGATATTTTTTATTGTCCATTTGGGTAAATGAGTAATTTAATATTATTGCATAATGGCATATGCTCTTTTTGGTCAAATATGTTTGACAACCTTCCTAGGGTTCAATTTTTAATATTTTTTATTTTTAACATTTTATTTACTTATTTTTAGAGAGAGGAGAAGGGAGGGAGAAAGAGAGGGAGAGAAACATCCATGTGAGAAAGGAACATCAATTGGTTGTCTCTCACATGTACCCCAATTGGAACGGAACCCAGGCACGTGCCCTGACTGGGAATTGAACTGGTGATCTCTCACTTTGTGGGATAATGTTCAACCAACTGAGTCATGACAGTTAGGTAACATAGGGTTCAGATTTTAAAATGAGACTTTTTCTTAAGCTGGAAATGATTTACTTAGCCCAATGGGCCCCTGGAATACCTCAAAGAGAAATTTTTATAAAAGAGAAATTTAAAAGTAATTAGGTCTATTTGGTATGCTAGAATTACATGGAATATTGTATTACATGAAATAAAAATAATTTGTTGCATTTGTCTACATATATTTTCATTACTAAAATAAATGCCCTACAGATTGTATAAAAATCTCCGAGAGCCCACAAAGTTCTAATACAATTTTATTTGCAATTATAATTGGTATTTCAAAATGTCGTGTTACAGGAAAGCACATTTCTTTGTCAGTTGAATTATAATCAGATCGATAACCATATCATTTTTTGTCACTTACATATATTATTTTACTCTGCTTTTGAAAATCTATTTCATTTTCAGGAGGCTACATGGGAAGGACTCTGGCTTACTCTAAAATACAGGTTTCTGAGAATAAACTTTTAGATTATACCTTTTTAAAAAATGCTTCAACCAAAAGACATAGGGTAGCTGAATGGATAAGAAGTCAAGACCCATACATATGCTTCTCCAAGAGATGTGTCTCAAATCAAAAGAAACACACATACTAAAAGTGAAGGGATGGAGAAAGATATTTTATGCAAATGGAAAGAAAAAAAAGCTGGAGTAGCAATACTTAGGTCAAACAAAATAGACTTTAAAATCAAGGCTACAGTAAAAGACAAAGAAGCACATAATGATGAAAGGGACAATCCAACAAGAGGATATAAATCTAGAAAACATTTACCCATCCAACATAGGAGAACCTAAATATGTAAGGCAAATTTTGATGGACATGAACAGAGAGACTGACAGAAGTACAGTCATATTCAGGGATTTTAACACCTCATTGACTTGAGTGGATAGATCTTCCATGCAGAAAATCAACAAGAAGATAACAGCCTTAAATGACATACTAAATCAAATAATTTTAATTGATTTAATTGATACCTTCAGAACATTTCACTCAAAAGCAACAGAATATACATACTTTTCAAATGCACATGGAACATTTTCTAGGATAGACCACATGTTAGGACACATAACAAGTCTTAATAAATTTAAGAAGATTAAAATCACATCAAGCATCTTCTCTGACTACAATGCTATGAAACTAGAAATCAATCACAAGAAGAACACTGAAAAATACACAAAGATGTGGAAGCTAAATAACGTTATTAAACAATGAATGGGTCAACATCGAGATGAAGGGAGAAATCAAAAGATACCTTCTGAAACAAATGAAAGTGAGGACACAACAATCCCAAATCTGTGGGATCTAGGGAAAGCAATGCTAAGGGGGAAATTCATAGCATCTTGAGATGCATCTCAATTCCAGGCCTATCTCAAAAAAATAAATAAATAATAAACAGTGCAAATAAACAACCTCACTTTACACTTAAAGGTACTTGAAAAAAGACAACAAACAAAGCCCAAAGTGAGTAGAAGGAAAGAAATAATAAAGATCAGAACCAAAATAGACAAAATAAAGTCTAAAAAAAGATACAGAATATCAATGAATCCAAGAGTTGGTTCTTTGAAAGGATAAACAATATTGGCCAACTCATCAAGAAAAAAAGAGAGAAGACATAAATAAATAAAATCAGAAATGAAAGAGAAGAAATAATAACTGACACCAAAGGAATACAAAGAATTGTAAGAAAATATTATGAACAACTATATGCCAGTATTTTTAACAAAAGTACCTGAGTTCCTAAAAGTAAAGAGTTGAATAACTAATTGGCTTGATTGGACAGATAGGTTAAGATTGCTAAGATGTAAGATCTTGCCAAATTTCTGATATTTCATGTACTTGGTTTGGCCATTGTGCTTGAATTATGATCTTGAATTATGGAAACTTTTGGATCACATTTTCCTCCTATTTATCTCTAAAGAGAGTCCATAAGTCAAGGCAATTAACAAAATTTCAATTGGTAGCATATAAAAATGCATTGTGACCTTTACCGATATTAAAACATTAATGATAATAATTAAAGTGTTTATATTTCTCTCAGATACTGGCAATACCACTAGGAGCAGCAGTTGAAGCATTGGAGGAATTGTAATTGAATTTCTCCATTAAGAAACCTGAAATGTAGCCCAAGCATTCCACAAGAATGATAATGTGTTGCAACATATTATTTATAATATGTTATAATTCCTCATGAAGTTAAATAATGGTTGCATTTATAAATAACATCTGGTAAATGTTTTTTGAGATATGTGAAGCCAACTACTTGAAACCAACTACTTGAAAAAGCCTGGAGGATGTGAATATACAGTGCATTATCTCTGTTTTATACAGATGCACTTTATACAACCAGAGAATAAGAATGGGGTGAGAAGAATAAGTAGTGGTCTTCTGTGTTGAGCTAGGGAGATAATCTCCAAACTTTCATTTAGTAATAAACAACATTGTGATGAAAGAGCATTTGACATCTAGAGTTGTAAAAAAGTTTCCACTTCACCATAGTAGCTACTACTGAGCAAAGGAACACTCGATCCTCTAAATTTTATCATAAAAAATAAATTAAATATAGATAAGGAAATAACAGCAACATGAGCAAGAGGATACCTGTGGGAAAAAAAATTGGTTAACTCCCTGGGAGAAATTCAATAATGGCCAAGTTAGTCTTTTTGTAAAAAGCCTGCTTCACCCTGGCCTCCAGGGCTGTTTGTTCATATGCCAGAGCACCTGCTATTACTTTCTTAACATCCCATTTCAGGAAGAACAATTCCTCTTAGGTCTTCTTCACCTCTTACAACATATTTTTGTAGGAGCATCTGAAAATGAACCGAGTAGATAGCTGAGATACAGCACTTTTTTTCAACAAAAATTCTACATTAGTAATCCCCAACTTTTTATTTGAAAGAGTTCAAAAGTAATTTAAATAAAATAAAGGTCTATTAATTTGATCAAACCATAAAGGTGGTTGGGTAAAACACAAACTTCAATCTGTTTGATTTTAAAATTCATTCATGTAACCAACATTTCATAAATAAATAGAAAATCGGTTTAAAAAGCATCTTCGCACACACTTCAAGAAGAAAAGTTTTACTGATTGAATTCTAGTTTTTTTTTAGATGCAAGCAATAAAAAATGTATTGGCAAAAATAACAAAGAATATAAAAGTTGTGATATGACACTGTTGTTTAATTCTTTGAAACCTTTGCAAGAATGTGACAAAGAAAAATAATCAGGTTGATCAATATTTACTTCAATTATTTCTAAGAGAATAGAATTAGAACCAACCTGATTTTAAAGGATTTGTTTCCCAGTTATAACAAATATTTCCCAAATCTTAGTGGCCTACAATGAGGTTTAACTGTCTCTAACGCTACAGGTCTATATGTCATCTGCCCTCTGGACTCAGGCTGACAGAGCAGACTCTGTCTGGAATACCACATTGTTGTGAAAGAAGAAAAAGAAAGGTGGTCAGTCTCACACTGGTTCTTACAGCACGTGCTTGCATATCTCTCAGTGTTCATCAGCCCCTTTGCCCCTTCTGAGAACAATAGGGACAGGGCTGTATAATCCAGTGACAGAGGCCACAACCAATGAACTGAATAGGGGTGAATCGGAATCCAGTTCCACATTATGCTTAAGGTTTGGATGTTAATGGAACACCACTGAGTAAAATTTTCATTTTCAATAAACCCCTCTGGCCACAATGAGGAGAACAACAGATTGGAAATAAGCATGAGTGGATTTAGGAAGAACAATTAGGAGGTCATTTCAGTTTTCCAAGCAAAAAAAAAAAAAAAAGATAGTGCTTTAGACTAGGTTCGTGGCAGTAGAAAAGTAAGAGAGTGGGGATCTAGTGATGAGCAGAGAAAAGCAGGCATGAGTGACAACTCTGGCCCCAGCAGGCAGGTGGTGTTGGTGATGGAAGACATGCAGCTCACCGGGTTTCTCACGTCTTACCAGATGCTGGCTCCAGTCTTTTGAGAAGTCCAGATGCTCTAGTCTGGGGATGTCCAACCTAGGGCCTATGGGCCACATGCAGCCCAAGTTGGCTGTGAATGCAGCCCAACACAAAATTGTAAATTTACTTAACATATTTTGAGGGTTTTTTTGTGATTATGTATAACAATGTATTTAATGTGCGGCCCAAGACGACAATTCCTCTAGTGTGGCCCAGAGACACAGAAAGGTTGGACACCCCTGCTAGTCTCTGCTCCAGGGTCCTCAGTGTTCTAATAAATATTCCTTCTTTTTTTTAAAAAAAGTATGAGATAAGCAAAAAGGGAAACGAATGTGTTAACACAATGATGAGCTGATGAGGATACTTACACATGAGTGACAGAATGACCAGGGGAATTAATTCATGTCCCCAAAGGTCTAAAGCATGATGAAAATAAACTCAACCAGAAGTAAAGGAAAGGTCTGTCCACTGGGCATGTTTCAGAGGGATCCCTCCCTCTTCTTCACACAAATCAGGGTTCTCCCTTCTTCCTGGCAGCCAAGACCAATATCAGCTGCAAGAGAGAAAGGAGGGGTGAGCAGGAGAGAGAGAGGGGTGGGAGAGGGAGGTGGAGGATGCATGTCTCCTTGCAACCTCTACATCATCCCCACCTCCCCCTCCTCCCCTCCATGTGGTCTCCCTATACTTCCCTTTCAGAGTCCCAAACTGCCTTTCAGTGGTGGGAGGACTTGGGATTCACAAATACCCAAAAAGAGATTTTCTGTAGCAGCAGCAGCAGCAGCATTGGGCAACCTCACAGGAACTTGGAACCCAGGGTCCTCACAGACACAGAAAACCCCAGACCCTCCTCTGTCCTGGGCTGAGTCGCAGCTAGACAGACACTCTCTGAGACTGAACCACAGAGTGTCGGAGCTGAGAGGGAACCCAGATCTCATGCACTCCAGGTTCTCATATTGCAGATGAGAAAGTCAAAGCCCAGGGAGGGGAAGGAAATCCCTCAGGGGGACATAGTGAGTGCCTGCATGGGACTAGACGTGAGCCTCAGACGCTTGCTCAGACCGAAATCATTTCCTTTGGGAGACTCCTGGGTGATGCCCGCTCTGGAGAATAATTGACAGTCCTGAACACTCAGAGCAGCATACTGCAGGTGCTCAGTTGTTGACTAAATAAACGATTATAATGGGACACAAAAAGCAGGTCTTGAATTTGGGAATGAACTCGAAATTCTGTCTTCAAAAAGAAAGTCTTTTCCACACATGGTCCCATACATGGCTCCTTTTTGATGTGGCTGAAATGGGGCTTGGGAAGAGAAGATATGATGCCATGTGGCCTTTTGTAAAGAGAAGACAGTAGGCTGTGGGGAGAGGACATCAGCAGGTACATCCCAGGAAACCAATCACAGAGGAATGCTGGACTCTTACCCTTGCTCTATCAGGCATTACCACCCCAGAACAGGATGAACAGCTCACAAGTTGCCTTAAAGAGGGTGGTCACATGACCTTGAGCTGACCAATCAGCATACTCCACCCTCCTTGGCTTAGGGCTGGGCATATCACCAGTTAGGTTCCATGAGTCCATCCTTACTGTTGGAATCATGGGAAAAGAGAAGTTCTATTTCAGTTGGAGAGCTGAGGGGCTATGGTATGAGCCTGTGACTGTTGGTGACCATCTCTCTTTGGTAATCAGAAAGCTCACCTGGGAATAACAGTAGCACAGAGGGCAGTGAGCAAAGCCAAGAGGTCAGGAGATTGTTTGCTTATTTAAGCCACTTTGAGTTTTCTGGCTAACAACAAAAGAAACCTGGCTGTTCCTTCTAGCAAGCCAAATGAAGCACCCTGCAACTTCAACAGTAAGTGTTAGGTCAGCTTTAAGGAAGAACTTCCAGGTAACACTGCAAGACTCCAATCTAATCTAGAGATCCAAGTGTATTCCAGCCATAACTATTGAGGACTGACTACAAGCTAAACCAAATTAATCCTCATGGGATTGATTCTGTTAAGGTAGCAGCTGATAACCCATTTTCAAAGGAAAAATTGAGGCTCAGAAAAGGGATATAATGGGCCACAGTGAGGAAGTGAGACATCCTACTTGCACTCTGGGAAGTCCTGGGATGTGGCTTATCCACACAATAGGGGCTAAGACATTCAGCCCCACACCCAGTGTACTGTGGGTGCCTGAGACGTGGTAACTGCCATGTGACTATTAGAAGACCTACAGAAACAATTTGCACTGAAAGGAGAAAGGGGGCCTTTCTTCACTGGTACCAACCCACCCTCCCAGCTTCCCCCATGCTCAGCATCCCATCTATTGCTTCACTTGACAATTACAGAGTCATACTAATGTAACCACATGGGATTCCCCCAGTTACAGGCTGGCATCTGGAGCTGCAACAGGGGAGGCCAAGAATCTTCCCTATCCCCCCACCATGTGTGGGAACATATCCTGCCTTTGGCATTGAGAGGGGGCCCTCTTCCCCACTTGCATACCCGTGGTCTTCCTCAGGACATGCAGAGAACCTCACTCAGTTTGGAACATCAAGTCCTTTCTACATCTTCCTAGCAATTTAGCTCATGAACCCTACTCTGCCCCATGGGCTCCTTTGCCTGCTTCAGGAGACTGAGCTGATGCATAAAAAAAATCAATAGCTCAACACTTGAAGGGAGAGGTGAGGCAAGATCAGACAGTTGGGACCTCACACTTCAAGCTGAAGAGTCTGCAGAAGTCCCCAGATATCAGAAACAGTGCTTGGGGCCAAGGTGATCCCCAAGGATTTTTTTGATGGCTGGAGGTTTCTGGCCAAGAATGGGGGCAGGTGGCCAGATGCTTGATCCTTCCTGGGAAGCACTGTGTGCAGGCTCAGAGTGAACAGAGGTGAAAAGACAGAGACTTGCAGAAGGAATATTCAGGGATCGAATGATGACAAGTCAGATAGACAGACAGAGCACCGTAGCACATATGCTGCCTTCATGGATGAAGGGCAGGGGCACAGAGGTAGAGACCCAAGTCTACAGGGAAACTAGTGAAGGATAGAGAATCTTCAACTGAGACTTGAAGGTTGTATCAGTTAGATATGTGTTCAGCTGAAGGAACAGAAAACCCTACTAAGAGTCACATAAACTAAAAAAAAGCATCAATATTTTGTGTGGAAATGTAATGTGAGAAATGGGAGGTCTGGAGCTGGTCCAGTGGCCCAACAATGTCATCAGTAACTCAAATGCCACGCATCTCTTTCCTCCACCATTACCAAAATGTTTCTGTCACTCCTGCAGGGTCACGCTATGTCTGTTTCCACCCCAGCCTTCACATCTGCATAGTTAGTGCTGAAGCCAGAAGCAAGGGGCACCTTCTTCCCTAATCTTGTCTTTCTTGGTCAGGAAGAAAAGTGTCTCACAGAAGCCCCCTGTAGATGTCCTCTAATAACTCATCGGCCAAAACTTGAGTGTCCTCGCCTCTACCGGTCACTAGCAGGGGGAATGGTGTTGCTGTAACTGGCTCAGACCAACCATGTTTCCTTCAGGTTGAGCATCCATAGGAAGAAGGCGATGTGCTGTGTGAGCAATCTGTACCTGCCATAAAGGAGAAAAAGACAAGGTAGGAGGGGGTTCAAAGCCAAAAGAACAGGATAGCAGGAGGAGCAGAACATGAAAAAGTGCAGAGATGCAAGAGACACCCTGGGTACTAGGAATTGCTGGTGGTTCATTACTGCAGGAGCACTGCACGGGTGGGGCAAGGTGGGCTAGTTCTCATATTGCATTTTTTGCTTGTAGCAGGGAATGCCTTAGGTAATAAGGAGATACTGAGAGACACTGAACAAAAGAGCAAGTGCAGAGCAAATGGAAAACGCAGGTGTGTGGAGGTCCTCCATATTTTAGGAGCTGAACAGAACCCTTCTATGACAGGCAATAATGTGGCTAGTAAACTCTGGAGGCCTCTGTAGGAGGCCTCTAATGATTATAACTGACAGAAGACAGTACACATGACCTGAATCAATGGCCTAGATTAATGAATGTGCTATTGGCAGCTGAGTTCTTTAGCTGTGATGTTACATCTGTGATGCGTGCACCTCACCTCTCCCACCTGGGCCCAGCCTCAGGCCCACCCCATCCCTCGGCACCCAACACAACCCAGCACTCTGTGTTGTAATGTACACAGGATGCCCACACCTCTGGGGGGAGGGGGCCTGGGTCCCAGTGTACAGAGAAGAAAACAGAGGCTGGAAGTCAGTAAGGGGTTTGCTGGTGAGTTGGGGCTTGTGAGTTTGCACTTGCGCCCAGAACCGGTCTCTCCCAGTCCACCACACCACTTCATGACTTCAGAGGACGGCACCCTCCTAACTCAGCCAAAATGTCTGATGAACCCGAGCTGCCACCTGCCCCACCCCTCCCCTTTATTTTCTGTGGTTAAGACCTCACACTCCAGCCCCTTCCTGAAGAGGAAAGACACAACTCCTGCCTTGAAGTCAGGAATCAAAGCTGCATTTTTGTTGTCTTACTGTGGACCTCTTGGTCATAATTAACACAGTCCCAAAAGTTCCCCCGGTTCTCTCCGCAAATGTCAATGTGGGTGTAGGCAGGTAACACAAGGCCTGCCTTCCTACTCTGCAGTCCGGCTCACAGCCTTTCCCCTTCAGAACCACATTTGTTGCTGTTGGGAGTTACCGTGATAATTCTCTTTTTTCCCCATTTAGTTGTTCTGATCAAGTCCAAGTACTACATCTCCACCTGCCCCTCAAGCTCAGGACGCACAGCCCAAATTCTGTGCAGGGAGGACACGAAACAAGAGTATCCAACACATTTTTCTGAAGCACCAAGTTTGTGACAAGACTTGGAAAGACCAAGTACTTTAATAAGAACTGTCCCTTCCCACAAATATGGAAGAAAAAAAAAGCAGGGGAGATGAGAAGTACCCCAGGAGAAACAGTCCAGTCTCTGCACTTTCATCCGAGTGGGGCTGAGAGGTGGACCTGCAGCTAGGGGGCCTCTCCTGTGGTCCCCCAGGTGGCTCCAGCCGTCCTCCAAGCACAGCAGGTATTTTGGTGTTTTGACATTTTGAAGACCATGGAAATGCCAGGTAGCCTCCTGACATGAATCCACGCAGAGATACAACAGCAGTTCGCACACCTCCATTGTCCACTGGACCATGGGCCAAGAGACACACAGTGTGCCCATTATGCTCTTCTATAAGTTCTCTACATCCAGCCTCTGGTCTATATGCCCCACACCACATGGTCAGACTTCCTGAAGCTCAGCATCTTCGAGTTCTGTGTTTAAAATGCATAGAGTTTGGCTTGAACTCCCTGGAGTCTGTGGTTGTAGCCTTGCCTTGGTCATCCACTATTTACATGGACTCTGCCCTGTTCTGTCTGGCTTGCTTATTTGTGAAAGGCCTAAAGCAATGCTTTTTCTACTTAAAGCCCCAAAACTCCCTAGCCAACTCCTGCTGGCCCTGGCTGGTTTCCTCTGGGAATCCACTGCTGCTGCTGCTGATGATGCTGATAATTATGTGGGTGGAGGGAGGAATCTCCAGGGCTGTACTGGGTGACTGGACTGTAAAACATGGTGGTGATCAACTCTGAAAAGGCCAGGGTACTGGCAGGCTCTTTGGTTTTCTGTCCTGGTTCCTGGTCCTCAGGTGGCTGATGTGCCTGGCAAAACCTGGAGAATGTTGGCTGAACCTCCTGAGTCGGGGAGAGACCACAGCTGTTGGGGTGAGAGGAAGAAAAGGGCCCTACCACTATGGTGTGGCACTCCACTCTCGGTTTCTTGCTGCTTGGGACGAGGTACGAGGCCATCATGCTGGTGAACCTCTTGTGTTTCAATGTCTCTTGGATCTCATCACACTCACACCCGAGTCCATCCCCTCTCTGTCATCCAGGGCTCTATGTCTTCACAGGGAGGCTCACTGTAAGGTCTGAGTATTTCTTCTTGCCTTATGTTTAGCCATGGGTCTCCCATAATTTCTTTTAAACATTCTCTGTCCTTAGGGTCAAGAGTCATACATTTTTTTAAAGTATTTTTCTGATTTGAAAGAAAGGAAAAACAGCACCAAGCTTTTCCCATTCAGTATCTGCTGCCTCGGCTCCCTGAAGTTATTTTATACAAAGGGCAGAGAGTACCTGTCCACATTTTATACAGGCCCTCCACTAGGCTCCATATATCAACCTTGGGTCCATCATATCTCTGGCCCAGGAAGAGTTCTGGGGCAGCATAAAAGAGGGTACCACACACATGCTCACTTAATTCCAGTAAACCGAATGCTAAGTCCAAAGTCCACAGTTCTGATGTTCCTATGAGTGTCAAAGAGCGTGTTCTTTGGTTCAGGTTCCTGTGGTGGCTGAGCTGCTCAGGGGATACCAGCTGATGGAAAACACCTCAGGCCTCATTCTGGTTGCACAGCAGTGGTCCTCCAGATACTCATGTATCTCCCCTCCACTTCGGTGCTCCAATACTGGGACCCTACATTTATTGGTGTCGGTCACCTTGAACAGGTTGACTATGTTTGGGTGATTCAATCTCTTCATGCACTGGACTTCCCAAAATGAAAGTCTCTTAAGGCAGAAGGAGTCCTGCTGATTAATGACTTTGACAGCCACTTCTGTCCCAATCAGAATATGCTGGCCTAACCTCACCTTGGTAGAGCTACCCTAGCCAATGATGTTTAGGAGCTCAATATAGCCCATATGGGACTCTAGGTCAACATATATGGCCACAAGTCCATTCAACGTGGTGACTTGCTAACTACAGTAACCAACAAAACTAATAATGCTACTCATGCCAACAATACTAACTATACTAACTGTACTAACAATGCTACCTAAAAAAAACTACTAAAAAATAATGAAAAAAGGAAAAAGAAAAGTGAGAAAACTAAAATAAGAAAAAATAGAACAAAAGAAAAATAGAAAAAGACAAAAAATAAAGAAAGTAAATGGGATAAGAGATCCAAGAAAAATAAGAAAAAGAAAAAGAACCAAAAAAAAAAAAAAGACAAATGAGAAAAAGAAAACAGGAGTAAAGAAAAAATAATCAAAATGGGGGTAAAAAGGAGAAAACAAACTAATAGGTTCAAGTCTGACAAGTCATCACAAACCAGCTTTGTGGGCTATGAGAAGAAAAACTTCAGCAGAGTAAGTTCTTACATAGCTGTTTGGTTTTTTCTTTATTATTGTTCCATTACAGTTGCTCCATTTTTCCCTCATTGCTCTCTCCCACCCACTACTCCCACAGTCAACCCCCACCCTGTTGTTCTTATGCATGGGTTCCTTGACTAGACCCTTCCCCTTCTTTCCTTTATTATTCTCCTCCTCCCTACTCTTCGGTCACTATAAGTTTCTTCCTTATATCCATGTTTCTGGTTATATTTTGCTTGCTTGTTTTGTTGATTAGATTCCACTTATAGGTGAGATCACACGGTACTTGTCTTTTACCATGTGGCTTTTTTCAGACTTAGCATAATGCTCTTCCATTCCATCTGTGCTGTCACGAAGGGTAGAAGTTCCTTCTTCCTTTCTGCTGCATAGTATTTCATCCTGTAAACATACCACAGTTTTGATCCACTCATTTACTGATGGGCACTTACGATGTTTCCAGCACTTGGATATTGTAAATAGCACTGCTATGAACATTGGGGTATGTAGGCTTTTTTGAATTGTGTTTCAGGATTCTTAGAGTATAATCCCAGCAGTGGGATCACTGCATCAGAATGTAACAGGGTGCAGCCAAGAGGAGAGCCCCAAATAGGGATTTGTAATAGGGTCCAGAAGAGCTTGGAGATAATTGGCTCCACACCACACGGCCACACTGGCCCAGAATTCTGACAGCTGTAGCCAATTGTGAGAGGAGCCAGAAATGGGGCTGCAGAGGAAGATTGGTGATGGGATTTAAACAGAGGCATGGCAGCCATTGGGTGTCTCTCTTTTTGGGATCACACATCTGTTTAGGACCACAAAGCTTTGGTGTCTTCGTTGGGACCATGAGGCTTGGGTGAGAGTAAGGATCGCAAGGCTTTGGAACCCTTTTGCCATGTGGAGGGTTCTGGGAGGATGGTGTGCATTTGTGGGGAACTTTAGTTTGTATTATTTCAAATGAATAATAAATTCCTTTCCTTTTCACAAATCTCGGGCATTGAGAGATGTCTTTCCTCTGGCGGCAGACATAACAAACCTGGGGGGTTCCTTTTGGTAATAGTATATCGTTCCAGGCCCCTCCTTGTTGTTCTGTAACAAGAAGGCAGTTCAATTTTTAGTTTTCTGAGGAAATTCCATACTGTTTTCGGCAGTGGCTCTTCCAGTCTGCATTTCTACCAACAGTGCACTAGGGTTCCCTTTTCTCCACCTCGTCTCCAACACTTGCTTATTGATTTGTTTACGATGGCGATTCTGACTGGTATGAAGTGATACCTCATTGTGATTTTAATTTGCTTCTCTCTGATGGCTAGTGATGCTGAGCATCTTTTCATATGTCTCTGGGCCCGGTATACATACTCCTTGGAGAAGTGTCTGTTCAGGTCTTTTTTCCTCATCTATTGATATGATCATGTGTTTTTGCCTTTGCTTTTGTTTATGTGATGCATTATGTTTATTGATTTGTGAATATTGCACCATTCTTGGATTCCTGAGATGAATCACACTTGATCATGGTATATGATCTTTTTAATGTACTGCTCAACTGGTTTGTCAATATTTTGTTGAAGACTTTAACATCTATGTTCATTAGTGATATTAGCCTGTAGTTTTGTTTCTTTGTTGTGTCTTTACTTGGTTTTCAAATCAGAATAATACTGGCCTCATAAAAATAATTTGGGGGTCTTCCCTCTTCTTTAATTTTTTGGAATGAATTGAGAAGGATAGAAGTTATCTCTTCTCTAAATATTTGGTAAAATTTGCCTGTGAAGCCATCCAGTCTGGGGCTTTTGCCTGCCAGGAGTTTTTTGATGACTGCTTCAATTCCACTAGCTGTTATTGGTCTAGTCAGGTTTTTAGCTGCTTCTTGATTCAGTTTTGGAGGATTATATGTGCCTAGAAATTTGTCCATTTCACCCAGGTTGTCAAGTTTCTTGGCATATAGTTGTTCATAGTAATTTCTGACATTCCTTTGCATTTCTGTAGTAGCAGTTATATTGTCTCCTCTTCCATTTCTGAGTTTATTTATTTGGTTCCTCTCTTTTCTTCTTGATGAGTCTGGTTAAAGGCTTGCCAATTTTGTTAGTCCTTTCAAAGAATCAACTCCCGGATTGATTGATCTTTTGAATTGTTCTTTTAGTCTCTATATTTAATTCTGGTCTGATCTTATTTCCTTCCTTCTATTCACTCTGGGCTGTGTTTGTTGTTGCTCTAGTCTTGCAGATGGAGGGTTAGGTTGTTTATTTGAAATGTTGCTATCTTTTTTTTAACCATTTATTTTTATTTTTATTTTTTAAGATTTTATTTATTTATTTTTTAGAGAGGGAAGGGAGGGAGAAAGAGAGAGAGAGAGAAACATCAATGTGCGGTTGCTGGGGGCCATGGCCTGCAACCCAGGTATGTGCCCTGACTGGGAATCGGACCTGCGATGCTTTGGTTCACAGCCTGCGCTCAATCCACTGAGCTGCGCCAGCCAGGGCTGTTTCTATCTTTTTTAAGGTAAGCTTGTATTACTATAAACTTCCCTCTGAGGACTGCTTTCACTATGTCCCATAGGTTTTGAGATGTTATGTGTTCATTTTCATTTGTTTCCAGAAACTTTTTGATTTCTTCTGGGATCTCATTGATGACCCAATCATTGTTTAATAGCATTTTATTCAGTCTGCATGAGTTTGAATATTTTTGAGTTGTTTCCTTGAGGTTTGTTTGTAGTTTCAAGCCATGGTGATCTGAGAAAATGCTTGATATGATTTCAATTTTCTTGATTTTGTTGAGGCTGGTTTTGTGTCTCACAACATAGTCGATCTTTGAAAATGTTCCATGTGCATTTGAAAAGAATGTATGTTTTGCTTCTTTGGGGTGAAAAGTTTTGTATATGTCATTTAAGTCTATTTGATCTAGAGTGTTGTTTGGTGCCACATTATCCTTGCTGATCCTTCGTTTGGAAGGTCTATCCATTGCTGACAGTGGGTGTTAAAATTCCCTAGTGGAAGTTTGTTGCTATCTATGTCCTTCTTGAAGTCCTCCAAGATTTTCCTTATATATTTGGGTTCTCCTATGTTGGGTACAGATATATGTTTACAATGGCTACATCTTTATAATGGATTCTTCCTTTAAGTATTATGAAGTGTCCTTCTCTTCTTTTTTTATGGCCTTCATTTTGAAGTCTGTCTGATATTAGTGTTGCAACTCCAGTTTTTTCTTTTCCTGCTCATTTATTTGGAATGTTTTTTCTATCCCTTCACTTTCAGTCTGTAAAGGTCTTTTGTTCCGAGGTGGGTCTCATGTAGGTAGTACATATGTGGCCATGCTTTCTTATCCATTCACCTATCCTATGTCTTTTGATTGGAGCATTTAACCCATTTATATTTAAGGTTATTATCGATAGGTACTTATTCATTGCCATTTTTTCTGTGCCTGTTTTTCTTTATCTGTCCCTCTTTCTCCTTATCTCTTTCTACTCCTTTTTATAGCAGTCCCTTTAGCATCTCTTGCTGTGCTGGCTTGGTGGAGATGTTCTCTTTTACCCTTCTTTTGTCTGGGAAGCTCTTTATTTCATCATCCACTTTAAACAAGAGCCTTACTGGATAGAATAGTCCTTGTTGTAGGTCCTTGCTTTTCATTACCTGAAATATTCTGTGCCAATCTCTTCTGGCTTGTGTTGTGTCTATTGAGGATCAGCTGATAGCCTTATCGGAGCTCCCTTGTATGCTACTTTTTGCTTCCCCCTCGCTGTTTTTAAGATTCTCTTTTTGTCTTTAATATTTGGCATTTTAATTATGATGTGTCTTAGAGTAGGCCCCTTTAGGTTCATATTGATTGGTACCCTCTGTGCTTTCTAAACTTGCATGACTTTTCCCTTCCCCAAGTTAGGGAAGTTTTCTGTCATTATTTTTTCAAATAGGTTTTCTGTCCCTTACTCCTTTTCTTCTCCTTCTGATATTCCTATTATTCAAATGTTGTTACATTTCATGTTGTCCTGAAGTTCTCTTAAATTATCCTTCTATGCCTTCAGTTGTTGTTGTTTTTTTTTTTCATTTTGTTGCTCTGACAGGGTATTTCTTTCTACCTTATCTTATAGCTCACTGATTCAGTCCTCTGCTTCATCTAGCCTGCTTTTAATTCCTTCAAGTGTATTTTTCATTTCAGATATTGTATTCTTCATTTTTTTCTGGTTCTTGGTCATAATTTCTATGTCCTTTTTCATGCTTCTGTAGTTCCCACTAAGTTCTGCATTTGTCACTGAGTTCCTTGAGCACTATTATAATTTTCTTTCTTTCTTTCTTTCTTTCTTTCTTTCTTTCTTTCTTTCTTTCTTTCTTCCTTCCTTCCTTCCTTCCTTCCTTCCTTCCTTTTTTTCTTTCTTTCTTTCCTTCTTTCTTTCTTTCTTTCTTTCTTTCTTTCTTTCTTTCTTTCTTTCTTTCTTTCTTTCTTTCTTTCTTTCTTTCTTTCATGGCTGATAGATTGCTTGCCTCAATTTCATTAGCTCTTCTTCTGGGGATTCCTCTGGTTCTTTCAATTGGGAGTTTTTTGTCTCCCCAGTCTAGGTAACAGTTTTCGTTCATTTCTGCATCTCAGGTTGCTCTTCTTTTCCTTCCTGTCTTCAAAGGGTGGATTTTTTGGTAGTTCTGTGGGACTCTGTGGTGTGGTCTCTTTGATCTCCTGATCTGGATGCTCTAGGGTTGCCCTTCATTCAGTTTACATGGGCTCTCTTGTTGTACTTGGGCTTTGCTTATTGCTGGCTCATTCATTGGTGGGTTCTCTCCTCCAGCCGGCTGACTGACTGGGAGTCACAATTCCCTGTATGCTCATATTTGTCTTAATATATTTTTTCTTGGCACATTTACTCATTATTAAAGCATTTGTAATCAAATATTTGCTCCTTCCCCATTTTCTTCTTTATTTATCCTGCTGCAATGAGATTTTCATAGCAACCTCATCACTGCTTATAGGTTCAAGGAAGTGGGAACTATAAGCCAGCAACCTGGCCTGGTACTGTCAGTGGCAGCAGTGGCCCTGTGTTGTCCACATCAGCTCTGAAGTGGCAGCCATGCCCTCCTTGCCAATCTGTACCAAAAGTAGCACAGCAGCCACCAGAACTGCAACGATGCACATCCCACCCCACAACCTCCTCTTGGGGTAAAAATCCAAGCTGGAACTCTATCCCCTGCCAGCCACCAGTGGGAGTGCATCACTGATAATCCAACAATTTATAAGTGTTTTTGAATTTCCTCATAATGGTGCCTCTTGAGGTCAGAGCAAGAAATAATCTAGTCATTGCTGACGATAAGCTACAGTAGTTTTCTCACTTTTTGTTCTCAATATCTGTTTACTCTGAAAAAAAAAGGGGGGACCCAAAGAGCTTTGTGTTTATGTGTGATATTAAAGACTGTTATTCATTTTATTATAAAGTAAAACCTATAGAATGCTTCAGTGGCCTATTTATAATTTGAAAATGTGTAATAAATTTTGTATTATAGAATCATTATAGTATCTACCATTAAAACATTCAATTCCTTTTCCTGAAACTTTGGTCTCAAAATGATGCTACAACTGAATTGGTATCATGATGTTATAAGAAAATATGCTGTTGCATAAGACACAGTAAGGTACATTATTAATATCTATAAAACTCAAAAGAAGATCACTTTTATCATATTTTTGCCAATAAGAACCCAAGCAGATTTCTCATCAGAAACCTTGGACATGAGGGTGGTATGTTGATATATTCAAAGCACTGCAGGATAATAACTGTCAACCAAAAATCCTATATCTAGCTAAACTGTCCTTCAAATTTGAGGGGGAAATTAAGAGATTCCAAGATAAACCAAAACTGAGACTTTTTCTCACTAGACCTGCTCCTCATGAAGGGAGTCCTTCAGGTTGGAATGAAAGGGCACTGGACAGTACCTCATGTATCTCTCTTAAACAATACATGCACAATTATAAAAGCTACTACTAGTGTAACTTTAGTTTGTAGTTACATTTTGTTGTTTTCTACTTGATTGAAAAGACTAACATATTTTAATACCCAATTATAATCCATGTTTTTGGGCACACGATGCATAAATGTGTAATAACGTGACAATAACTGAAAGGTGGTAATGTCAGAGCTATACAGAAGAGTTTTATATATTCTTGAAGCTAAGCTTATATAAACGCGAGAGTGTTAGGACCTTAGATCACTCGGATAACCAAAATATGTTTCTCGTATATATTTGGTCTTCATCTAGGGTTCCTTGCACATAGCATCCAAAGTCCTTGGAGTTTCCTGAGCTATAAGAGCCATGGGAGTGTCTTTTGTTATAATATTTGGTCTCTCATTTTCACTTTCTGAAGCTTCATAGCCATAAAGGTGAAATGGGTGTTTTATTACTCATAAAAAGGCCCTTCTACCAGATCTGGGATTATATTAATAGGGTGAATTTTGGAAACCAGCTAAATATGGGAGCTGGTTGCCAGGGGAACAAACCGTGAAAAGAGGGAACTTTCAGTCCCTTCCCATTGACTCCAATTTCTGAAGAAGTTAAAGTGGGATGGAGTTTGGATCAGTCACCAAGGGTCAATGAGTCAATCAATTGTACCTATGTAATGAGGGAAGAAGGGGAAGAAGAAGAAGAAGAAGAAGAAGAAGAAGAAGAAGAAGAAGAAGAAGAAGAAGAAGAAGAAAGAGGAGGAGGAGGAGGAGGAGGAGGAGGAGAAGGAGGAGGAGGAGGAGAAGAGGAAAAAGAAAAAGAAGAAGGAGGAGGAGGAGAAGAAGAGGGTTCCAGCAGTGTTCACATTGGGATGCTTCCACTTGTCTTCAGGCCAGGCCCCAATCTTCACAGGAACAAGAAAGCTCCTTTGTTCAAGACCTGGCCTTAGGTATCTCTTCATCTGGTTGCCCACTTGTATCCTTTAACATCCTTTGTAATAAACCTGTCAGCCAAGCCTTCCCCCCACCATTCAACTCTCTAATATGCTGGAGTTCTGACCCCTGTGAGCCACTCTAGCAAACTGATCAAATTCAAGGAGGTAGTGGTCAGAACCTCTGATTTACAGCCTGTCAGTCTGATACATAGGTGACAACCTGGACTTCTGATTGGCATCTGAAGTGGTGGCAGCTTTGTGGAACTAAGCTCTTAACCTGGAGAATCTGAAGCTCTCTCTTTTTCTACCTCTCTGGCCTCAGACTTTAGAGGGCACCACAGTCACAAAACTAAAGGGACACTCCCACCCTTCCCACCCCAAAGCTGGGAGAACTAGACAAAAGTGGTGGCTGCCCAGGGGGTTGGCACTCTTCCCAGAGACACCTTGGGGCTTTTCACCTTCCTACCTAAAACAGGTGACTCCCAGAATCTCTGGGCCTGCATTCCCCCACTGATACCCCTGGTATAAAAGGAGGAGTCTCCATTTCTTTGGGAGTTATATAACAAATGCTTGAAAAGTAATGGTGATAATATTATAATGATTTGTGTCACTATTTTAACAACTCACATATACTCATCATTACCATATACTAGGCCCTGTTCCAATCTCTTTACATCCAGTAACTCTTGTAAAGCTCATTATACCCTAGGAGGAAGGTAGTGCCTTTATTTCATTTAATTTTTCCACTTTCTGAGGCTTCTTTCTTTCCACCGCAAAAAGAATACATATTTCCTGGGCAAATCAAACAGGACAGAGATGTGTAAAGAGCAAGTTCATGACCTGGCTGGCGTAGCTCAGTGGATTGAGTGCAGGCTGTGAACCAAAGCATTGCAGGTTCGATTCCCAGTCAGGGCACATGCCTGGGTTTCAGGCCATGTCCCCTAGCAACCGCACAATGATGTCTCTCTCTCTCTCTCTCCCTCTCTCTCTCTCTCTCCTCTCTCTCTCCCTTCCTTCTCTCTCTAAAAATAAATAAATAAAATCTTAAAAAAAAGAGCAAGTTCACAATCTCCCTAACTCCTGCCACTCTCTCCCTCTCCAGCCCTGCCCCATTCCCACTCTGCTGGCACAACCAAGGCCAGCAATCTCAGGCACACAGTCTGTCCTTATGCCAACACATGCAAGTGCATAGCAGAATCCTCTCTGAAATTACCCTCCCTATTTTGTGGCTAAGGAAAATTTTGCCCAGGGATGTTAGTGACATGTCCAAGGTCAGAGAGCAAGAAAGTAGAGGAGCTAGCACTTGCTTGACTCCCAAGTTTAATGGCAAATCCTGTGACCTTACCAACTCCATTGCCTTTACGAGTCATATCAACTGTGGACAAAAGGAGAGAAAATAATCACAACAACAAAGAATCAGTGCACAATAATGAAGGACTGCTCATGGTGGCTTTGCAGGCCACTGAAAAGACATGAGAGAGAAATTGGCAGAATAAAAATAAAAGCAAAGTCATAAATATATTTCAAGTTAAAGTTTGGAAAAAGTTATACCATGTAAAGAGCACCCAAAAGAAGATTGGAATGATGATATTAATTTCAGGCTAAACAGACTATCAAAAATTTTTACTAGAGACAAAAAGCATGTATTCTCACAAAAGTGTCAACGAATCAATTATAGGCATATACAGATGCTGATATCTTATTTTAGTTCAAACTGTTTTGCTTTTAACACTATTATTTGCCCATAACAACAACAACAACAACAACATTAAAGCTTTATCATGGATTTTGGTGCAAAAACAGTTCTAACTAGGCTTTCATTTGATCCTCCTATGTTTGTTTGTTTTTTTCTACCTGGGGCAAGTGTCATGTTAAGGTACCAGATGAGTGAAAGTTACACTTTTCTTTAAAAAGGGGAACAGGGTACTTTTAATAAAGGAGGTTGGGAGGAAAAACTTCATGATATACCAACCACAGGTATGATCTCAGGTAATCAATCATACCATATCGAACCATATGGAATTGCCACATTTTAGATTGGTGATGTTTAAATATTTGCAATTTCATATGG
>PVIA01008976.1:0-59131 GCA_004024845.1 Tonatia bakeri
CAACCCTTCCCCTTCTTTCCCCCATTATGCCCTCCCCCCCCCCTCTGGTTACTGTCAGTTTGTTCTTTATTTCAATGTCTCTGGTTCTGTTTTGCTTGCTTGTTTGTTTTATTGATTAAGTTCCACTTAAAGGTGAGATCATATGATATTTCTCTTTCTCCACCTGGCTTATTTCCCTTAGCATAATGCTCTCCAGTTGCATCCATGCTGTTGCCAAGGGTAGGAGCTCCTTCTTTCTCTCTGCTGCGTAGTATTCCATTGTGTAAATGTACCACAGTTTTTTGATCCATTCATTTAGTGACAGGCACTTAGGTTGCTTCCGGCACTTGACTATTGTAAAATTGTGCTGCTATGAACATTGGGGTGCAGAGGTTCTTTTGGATTGGTGTTTCAGGATCCTTAGGGTATGGTCCCAGCAGTGGGATCACTGAATTGAAAGGCAGTTCCATCTTTAGTTTTTTTTTGAGAAGATTCCATACTGTTTTCCACAGTGGCTGCACCAGTCTGCATTCCCACCAACAGTGCACTAGGGTTCCCTTTTCTCCACAACCTCTCTAACACTTGTTGTTTGTTGATTTGTTTATAACAGCCATTCTGACCAGTGTGAAGTGGTGTCTCATTTAATGTGAATCTCTCTGATGGCTAGTGATGCTGAGCATCCTTTCATATGTCTCTGGCCCCTCTGTAAGTCCTCCTTGGAGAAGTGTCTGTTCTGTCTCTTTCTGCCATGCTTTTAAGATCCATTCACATCATGTGAGGCCAGAGTCCACACTTTTCCTTGCTGTATAGTACTCCATGGTACGAGCATGGCAGAACTGTGGCTTTAATGTGCGTGTACCTGGCCGTTAATGGGCCGGCGCACATTCCCATGGTTTGGTGGCCATTTGGAGCCCTACTCTGTGAACTGTTTTTTAAGCCTTCTGCCCATTTTTTCTGCTGGACAGCCTGATTTTTTATGGGCTTGTAGGATTTCCTTACACGTTCTGTTTACAAGTCTTTTATCTGTTGGGTGAGTGTCCCAAACAACCCGCCCCGTGTGGCCTGGCTTTTCTCTCTCTGTGGTGACGTGGGTAAGCAGAACTTTTCATCGATTTTCGCCTTCAGACTGAATGAATGCCATTTGCAATGTAGAAACATTTCTTACCTTGGAGTTCAGAAGAGACCCTTGTGTTTCCACTGGCACGGGCTGAAACTGAGCCAGTCTCCATGCACGCTACTTCATCAGCTCCTGCCGACCAGTCAGTTACACCAGTTAAGTCTTTAAAACTGCCCCCTGCCGCCACACACATGCAAGATTTACCAATATATCTTTACTACCTTATAACTTGTTTGTTTTAACCTAAACGCAGGTGGTTTATTTACTCCCTTTGGATTTCTTCATGTCTGTCTTGCCCATCATTCTAGCCTATTTAGAATTTTCATCCTATCACCCAAAACTTAGAGTTACTTTCTACTTCTACTTTCTAACTTTTTTTTTTTACTTTCTAACTTTTCAATAAAACTTACAGTTAACGTTTCACTCTCTAACTTCCAGTATCCTCAGCTTCGCTAACCTTTCCTTCCACACTGATTCAGTCATCAGTAACAACACCAGCACACCCGGCACCTGCCTCCCCCCAGCCTGGGGCAGCCCTGCCGAGGCCACGCGGAGATGTCGGCGTCCCTGTTGGGGAGTGTGCTCAGGTCCCCTGGCCCCTTAGACTGTGTCCCATGGTCACCGCCCCAGTCAGACGCCTCTTCTTTCATCTGGTCTGAGAAGCCGAGCCTCGGCTTCTTCCTGCGCAAGAGCCATGGGCCCTCTGCCTGTGGCATCTGCTCCTGGGCCCGACTATTCTAGAAAATGAGTGGTTTCACTTGCCTTGTGTCCAAGACAATGTCCTCTTCTCTCCGCCACTTTCTGCGGCGGCCCCGGGGGCCTCTGTCCCAGAGCCTGACTGTGTGGGACACAGGCTCGCTGGTCTGTAGTTTCTGGAGACCAGGAGGGATCCCTTGTAGGGCTGCCCTCCCTGCATGCCTCGCGGCTCGGTCACAGTGCCCGTGCAGGGCCTCTGGGGTGAATTCTGTGTGTCTGGGCCCAGGGGCTGTGGGACAGGGCTCGACCAGAAACACAAACCAGGGTCCCTGCCCCTGGAAAATGACCACCCAGGCACTGCACCAGGTGAGGGCAGCGAGTATCAGCTGCCGCTGCTGGCATCCCTCGCACCCCTCCCTGGACAAACCTGCCCCAGTCTGCTCTGTCCGTGCCTCCTGTCCGGTCCCTGAGGTCAGAGCTCCTTCCTCCTGCTCTCGGGGAGGATGCAGGAAGGGGTAACTCGGCCAGCATCTCTCTCTGTCCAGCCATCTCTAAACCCAGCCCGGCCAAGCCTCCTGGGGCTGGTTCCTGGTATCTGTGGACAAAATCCTGAACCCTCCAAGGCCAGGCCCTGCAGACCCCTCAGCCCCACCTGTGATCCTGCCTGTCCCCCTGGCATCACGCCATTCCTCTGCTGTGCGCCTGCCTAGGACGCCTCTTCTCCTGTGAACACCTGGCTGAATCAGGCCCCAGGGCCGACGCGCTTCCTCCAGGAGCCTGGGCTGGCCTCCCCTCTGTCTGTGTGCTTCACGCCCTGCACAGACATGTACGGCGCCTCTCCCCGTGTCTGCCTGCAGGCACCATGGCTCCCTCTCCATTTCCCATCTCCTGGCCTTTGTGCCCAATCAGTGTGTGTTTAACCAATCTCAACTGTGCAAAGGCTGATTCTAAAGTCTCAATGCATCTGTAGTAGCGAGGCCCATAGTTGTGAGAGGTTGTGTGGGTTGTGGAGTGTTTTCTTCTCCACACGGTTGGATCTCGGCAAGGATCCTAGAAGCAAGGCACCACGACTGGTACTTTTACATACGAGGGGCACCCAGATAAACCCGGCATTACCTTCTGCAGGGCAGGCCCCTGCAGCACAGGCTCCCCGCCACGTGGGTGTTCTAGGGACCCATCTGCATAAGCGCACCAGATGGTGTTGTGAGAGGCTGCTTTCGGCTTCAGGGAGTGTTTTATTTTTTTGAAGGCTCAGCGCCTTTGCCCATTTCATGCTGGGTGATTTACAAGCCCACGGTGCACTGAATGTTCAGCAGTTTTTGACGGAAAATGGTCTGATCCCTGTGCCCCACCCTCCCTACTCACCCAGTCTTGCCCCGAGGGTCTTCTGTGTTTGTTTTCCTGATGAGAAAAGTCCTCGAGGGAAAAGTTTTTCGGATGCGCAAGAGGTGAAACAAAAAACCGCAGAAGCGCTGAAAGGCGTCGAAATCAGTTACTTCAAAAACTATCTTGGGCTGAGGGGGAAAAACGTCCTAACAGGTGTGTTGTGTCAAATGGAGATTACTTGGAAAGTGACTGAAATTTAAACTTGTAAGAATAAATACACGATCGTTTATGAATAAATTCCGTTTTTGCCCCTCCCCACGTCGATAGGAAATGGCAGTGTAGTGAGCTTAAATCACTTCTCCAAGTTCGTAGCTCATGTGGGTCGCAGGCGGAGCCCAGGTCCCTGACTCTGGCTCAGTTACACACTTGGCCATCCGTAGCGACCCCCAGCACCTCCCTGTGGCCTGTGGCTGGCAGGATCTCGAGGTGCGCACTCTCCACAAGGAGCTCCAGGCTGGCTGAAGAGTTTGATTTAGGCTTTGTACCAGCACTTCTGGTTTGTCTCCGAAGGCGTGAACGCCTGGGGTGAGCCGGATTTGGCACAAAGTGCGGATGGCTAGGATCCAACCAGATGAGTTGTTTTGCTTGGGATCTGGTGCTTGTGTCGAGCGGGGACGTTTCAGGTTGAAATCTGTTTGGAGGGTCAGCGGACCCTGGACGGAAAGCCAGAGTACAGGGGACCCTGGGGGCACGTGTGGGGGGGCCCGGCAGCCATCTCCTGTGTCCAGGCTGCAGGACAGGACGGGGCTGGGCAGAGCTTGCTGACACCGCTGAGCACACCCAGCAGGCAGCCCGTGCCGGTGATGCAGGGACTAGGAAAGCGTAGGAAACATCCGAAAGATTTAAAAAACTAGTGTCATCTATTTCAAAAAGCAGGAAAAGTGAGAGAGGACTTTATCTGACTTTCTTGCACGTGGATTACTGTTGTTTCCATTTTCATTTGCCTGTGGACAGCTTTCCTCGAAGGTCTGTCTGCCTCCAGCCGGCCCCCGACCGCCATCCCCTGGGGAGGCTTCTTGCCCAGAGATGACAGCTTGTCCCAAATCCATCGTGGGGTCATTGCCAGCAGCCCCGTCCTGGCCCCGCAGCATCTCGGGGGCAGCTGGAAGAGGTGGTCTGGGGACCTGGGGCTCGGCAGTGACGCAGCCCCGCGGCTGGTCCTACTTCCCGGGAGAGGCCAGGTCGAGGGGTGGCGAGGACAGCAGGCCCCCCACTGGAGCTGAGTGCTGAGCTCGTCGCCACAGACACCCCCAGGTTGCCCGGTGACAGGCCCAGGACCTGGGTGCAGTTCTGTGCCGGTTCCCAGGGGCGGCACCCATGCCAGAACGAGCAGGCCTGCCGGCCCTGTGGGCCCAAGCGGCTCCTGTGCACACTCCCACACGGGCTGCCTGCGGCGCCACTCGGGTTTGTTAATCGGCGGAAACCAATGCAAACCGCAGTGACAAGTGCCCGTGGTGGCGGCAGCATGGCCACTGCAGAGGCGAACAGCCAAGCCTTTGTTTCTGTGGGATCCACAAGAGAGGTCAGAGGTCAGAGAAAGCAGCGGGCTCATCTTCCTGCCGAGGATGCTTTGTGCACTTCTCTCTCCCGGCAGTGAGTGTCGAAGGGAATGGAGCATCCGGGCCGCGGCCGTTGCTGGCAGCTGCCCGGCAGCCCGGAGCCCAGTCCTTGGACAGGGAGGCTGGGGGGAAGGTGGCGTCTAGGACTGCAGAAGCGGGAGCTCCGATCTGCCTCTGCTGATGGCAGCACTCAGGCCGCCCCAGTCCCTCTGCTTCTCTGGGTGCTATCCAGACCTGAGGTTGAACTTGGTGCCCCTGAGGGGACCTGCTGTCCCCTGGGGCCTTATCTCTAGGTGCCGGAGTTGCCGCCAGAGTTTGAGCTGAGACCCAGGTTGCCGGGGCCCCAGGGCCCCACCTCACTTCTTCCGGAAGCGCAGGCCGGCCCGCTCACACCAGCCCGGAGGCCGGCTTCTCTGCCTCACCAACTTAGAGGCGGGAAGTGGTGGGGAGTGGTTTTGGGGTTCCCAGGCATGGGTGGAGGCTTATTTATGAAAATTATACATTGAAGAGTTTGAGATACAATGCCACTAGTTCTGAAAAGGTAAGAGGGGCTTGGGGAATGAGGAAGAAAAGTGGAAAGATTGTTGGTGGTTTCCCACCTGGCTCCAAGTTCTCTGTGCCTTGCAGACGGAGGTCAGCTTCGAGAAGCAGGTGGACGGAGGCCAGGCCCACAACCTCACGGGGCTGCAGGCGTTCACACGGTACATCGTAGCTCTGCAGTGCGTAGCTCCCAAGTCCAAGTTCTGGAGTGGCTGGAGCCAAGAAGTGATGGGAACGACCGAGGAGGAAGGCAAGTGGGGCCCTTGAAATCCCCTTTTGCTGGTGCTGGGTCCAGGTGGCCTGGCCCCTCTTTATGGGTTTTGCCATGTGCGGCACCTGGGAATCGGGAGCCCACAGTCCTGGAGCGGGAGGGCCACCCCTTCCCTTGCCACAGGGCCTGCCCCGCCCCCAGGTCAGCCAGTGGCCTCTGGCAGTGCCCACTATGGCGGCAGCCTTTTCTCCAGGAGTCAGAAGTTCAGATCCCATTTTTAATGCACTTGTAAAAGTCTTACTTACATTGCACTCGAAGTGGTGTCATGTTGAAGACCTCCTGTGATGTGTTGAAGATACATACTGCAGACCCTGGAGCCACTGTCACAGGAAGAACAGTCCGATGGTCACAGGCTATCAGAGGGGCCAGGTTTTGTGTCTGGTCTTGGCAGGGCCCTCCTTCTAAAACATCAGGGGGAGACGGAGTGGCTCACCAGGCTGCCAGGAGCCCCCCGGGCCACGCCTTTGAACAGGCTGGCCAGAGTTCAGTTCTCCCTCAAAGCAACCTCTTTGCTCAGCTCTGCTCCTCGCCGCCGTTGTCACTGGCCCCTGGGTGACCTCCTGGCCCTTCCGGCCCAGCGTCCCCTGCGGGCTCTTCGGGCTCTGCTGGGGTGTGATGTCACGTTCGCCGTGGCACCTGGAGCTGCCGCCAGCGTGGCAGCGGGCTCACGGTCTCAGCCACTCGGCCAAGATTAAGCAGCTGAACAGTGGACGACGCCCCAGCGCCCTTGGCTGGTTAAATCCAATCGACGCTCACTGAGCAAAGTCCCAGGAGGAAGCTTTTGCCTTTGTTTTTCTCCATTATTTTTTAGGATTCCAGAAGAAATTAATGAAAACGCACCCACCTGCCCCCAAGAAACCCTCACTTCCCCTGTTCTCACTCACACACGACTTGTTCTGTGTTTGCACCGACGTGCCAGTTAGCACGACGTGCCGCAGACCTCTCCTGACTGTTCGGAAACTTCTAGGTTGAAGGACTGCCTCTTCTCTCTGGGATGATGCAGGATGTCCACCCTCGTGTAAGCACGCCAGTGCCTGCCATGGCCACATGTGATGTGTTCAAATTCAAGTCCGGCTTTGTTTCTTAGAATCGCGTGAGCGCGGGCAGCTGCCTCGCTCCTCTGGGCTTCAGACGCAGGCTGACAAGGCCGGGGTTCTCGGCTGCGGGGCTGTCGGGGTGAACTTGGGGCCGCAGCGAAGCTGACGTGGGTGCGGCTGGCTGAGAGCAAGTGGCTGTCCTTGTCGCGTGTCATCAGGGCGCCGGGAGGTCTCAGGTGTGCAGCCCCCCCCCCACCGGCTATCACAGAGACAGCACAGCACCCAAGGGTCCCCGTGTCAGCCCAAGCAGTGGCTGCCTTGGAATTTGTACAGTTTGGGGGGCAGATTTGGAAAATTGCGTTTTGCTCTGTCACAAATACAGAAGTTTCACTTTTTCCCTTTTTGATGAAAACTCAAATCCATTATTAACTCCTGATTAATGGAAAATTGGCCAGAACGTTCGTGGATTCGCACGGGAGTTAGGCCGTCGATCGTGGGAAGACTCTCTTCTTGAGCCCCGTCTGTGGGAAACGGCGGCCTCGGCACACGAAGGAAACACCTGGTTAAGTCCCCTCATCGTCACCGCCCGCTGACCAGAGTGGCTGCCTGTGGGGTGACTCTAAGGAGAATTTGCTCCTACTTCTAACCAAGTGACTGGCACGATCGGTGTTTCAGTGACCAGTCCACGTGTGCCTCTCTGGATGTGGCTTTCAGACGGACACTGGCGCCTGGACGGTAATGCACATCGGGCCTCTCGGTTCCCCCTCTCTCAGCATTTCTGTCCCCGGCCCTGGACCCCCATAAGTGGGACAGGGAGACTGCAGGTGGGAGACGGGGTCAGAGCCCTCGAGGTGCATGGGCCCCCCCAGAGCCCGGCGACCTCACAGCCTGGGGCGCAGTCTGGCCCAGGAGGTGCTGGGTCTCTGCTCCGCTTCACTGACTGCAGACGGGCCAAAACCAGCCCAGTGCGCCCTGAGACGCCCTCGCCGGCTCTCCTTTCTCCTGGTTCAGTGAAGACCTGGGGGCAACGAGGAAAGTCCCAGCAGGGCAGAGAGCAGTGTCTCCGAGGAAGGTGATGAGGCAGAACAGGCCCAATCACCCCCGTGGGGTCCAGCCTCTCTCCTGGAGACCCGGCCGACAGCCAGACCCGGTTCTCTGAGAGCAGCTGTGGCCGCACCTCTCCGTCGCCCCAGCACAGGCTGCCAGCCAGATGGCCTTGGGCACGTTTCCTGCATCGCGAGGTTGCCTTCATCTGGGTCTGGTCTTTCCGCGTTCAGACACTGTCACCAGAAGTCAAGGAGACCCCTGACAATGATCTCTGCACCCACATAGTTCAGGTCCCTGGCAGAGCACACGCTCTGCCCGCCGGATGGCGTTGTCTTCCGCCGGCGCCTCCCTCGAGAAAAGGTTCAGGCGCACCCTGCATGCAGCTTCCGTGGAGCGGCTGGCTCCTCATTCCTCCAGACCACGGCTCCTCTGGACCCTGTTCCACTTGTTCCCTGACCAGAGCTCAACGTTTGGAGTGTTAGCTACAGAGCATTCAGCTGGAGTCGCCAGGGATCCGCTTCTCGCCCAAACCTGCTGGAGACCAGACAGAGCCTAGAGACCGGGCAAAATGTCAATTCCCCCATTCTCGCAAGTTTTACCCCCAGGTGGTCAGAGCGTCAGATGCAAACACACTGAACCGGGTCATCTCTGGTGACTGTGCCACCGGAGGAATGCAGGGGCCTGTGTGATGTGCCCCCCCGGGTCTAAACGTGCTCCTGCTTGACTTTGGCGGCACGTGGTGGCCTCGATGGTGGCCTGCGCCATGCCTGGAAGCACTGGCCTCTGCGTGCAGGTTTCTGTGTTTCGGTTTTGTGAGGCCCCGAGAAGTATGCCACGTGACTCCTCTCTACCCTTCCTGCCAGGAGGACCGGCATCGAATGCAGAGTTGGAGCGGGGACTCGTGCGGGTCATTTCTCTGCTCCTTTCTCTTCAGTTCTTTCTTGCATTTCACAACAGCGAAAGGGTGCAGTTCCCACCTTTGGGGAAGTAGGCAGGGTATGAGTTGTATATGTTTCCTTGTCAGCCGTGTCTGTTGTTCCCAGCCTTCGTGCGTGCAGATCTGATGCATTATCTGGGACACGAACTGTCGCGCATCGGTCCAGATCTGGGCGATGAATCCGTCACGATGGGGTCCGCTCTCCTTCACCTCTAACTGCACGTGAAGTCAGCAGGCCTGTAGGCAGCTGCTTTCTGCCCTGGTGGGGTCCAGGCATTCCGCCACGAGACTCAGACCTCGCTGGTCGGTGTGATGCCAGCCCTGCCGGACCCCGAAGCAAACCCTGCCCAGCTGCCCGGGTCATGGTCACCGCCACCTGAGGGCAACCGTCTGTGCTCTGTGCTGAGGCCCCCTCTCGTCCCCACAGCTCCTCTCGGCCTGGATGTGTGGAGGGTCCTCAGCCCAGCCCAGGCGGACGGACGACGGCCTGTGGACCTGCTGTGGAAGGTGACTGCACTCTGGGCCCTTTCTTTACTTAAAGCCCTTGGTCTCTTGTTCCTGGGAGAACTGTGAGTCTCGAACTTTGACCTCCTGAACCTCCCTCCCATGAGGCCCTGTGATGCCCAGTCTGGCCTGGCTCCCCAGCTCACACAGCCTGCAGGCGCCTTATGAATGGCCAGAGAGTGTGTTGCTGCTGTGGCCCCTCTGTCCTTCCGTCCAGAGCATGGGCGTCTGCGGCAGGTGCCCAGTCAAGTGCAGGAGGCCCCTTGGCTGCTGCTAAGAGCCCCTGCGGGAGGGTGCAGAGCCCACAGCCCGTGGGGTATCCTCGGGTCTCTGCAGATGTGTGTTGTGCGTGTCCCTGCATGGTGGGGACACAGCAACACAGAACAGGCCGGAGAGTCCTCTCAGGGCGGGGGTCCCTGGGAGCGAGGTGGGAGGAGAGTTAGGTGGGCAAGGCAGAGGCGAGGAAGTAGGAGAAGGCAGAATGGAGAGGGAGAGGAGATGGATTGGAAAGGCAAAGGGCAGCTGGAGAAAGAAGCCCAGCCAGGAAACAGGGAAGATGGGGCAGCCGAGGGGCCCGGGCAGGGCGGGGAGTGCCCGGTCTCGGTGCGTGTCCCCAGTCCCAGCGGGCACTGGCGTGCTCTCCCGGGTTGCTGAGGGCCCGGCAAGTTCAACATGCTTTTGAAAATGGAGAAATTGCCCGGCTTTGCCAAACGACATTCAACCCCCACCACTCCAGGGTCAGAGTATCCTCTGATCTTGGGCCTTCCTCTCTCCTCCCCTCCCCTCTTCCAGGACTGTGGGCTCCCTTGGTGGCAGAGGGACAGGGGTGCTCAGTCAGTGGGGCCAGCCCCCCTGGCGGGAGGGAAGCCAGCAATGCACACCCTACAGGTGGTCAGTTGCCAGGTGGTGGGGCAGGTGGGCCACCTGCGAGGGAGGTGACGGACTTCCACGGCCTCCTCCTGCCCGCGCCTGGGGCTGCACCTCCTTCCGCTGCAGTAGGAGCAGTTCTCAGAATGAGAGCTGCTCAGCAGAGACAGTGGCAGGAGTGTGCGGCTCTGTGACCACACGGGGGGGGGGGGCGGGGGAGGTGTGCCCGAGTCGCACACTTTCGAGCAGGGAGCTTCACAGCACTCGGAGTGCTTCTCACGTGGCTCTGATCCTGAAAGGGGAGGCGTGTCTGGAGAGAAGGGGGCTCTGACTGGCCTGTTGTGTTGTGAGAGCCGGGAAGGAGGCCCCAGGCCGGGAGGGCAGTGCACGCAGAGACCCGAGGCCCCATCCGCCTGTGCAGGCAGTCGCCTCGCCCCATCTGGGTGTTCAGAGCAGGAGGTCGTGCTGCCCCTCGGGAAAACCTCTGGTTGGTGGCCTCCAGTGTAGGGCTGAAAGGAAGAGCTTGCCTTGGAGCCCTTGGGTCACCTGAGGCAGCTCACCAGGGACTGCAGGCTGAGAGGCTCCCGACTTAGCTAGGGGTGCCGGGGTCTGGCCTCAGCGGGTCTCGGGGTCCCTGAAGGAGGAACGGCTCAGGCAAAGTGAATGGAGTGACACCATGTGGGGTGCTGGAGGACAGTCAGGCTTTTTGGGCCCGACTGACTACCCGAGAAGAATCAATCTTTGTTTTTATAGGGGAGGTTATACACCACTCAATGGAGCAGGTGCATAGTGTGATTACTGAAACAGAAAAGGTTACCATAGAAACAACTTCGAAAAGTACAGAAGGTTTTACAGATCAATCATGTTAAACAAAGAAATAACCGAAAAGTACAAGAGGTCCCACAGATCAACTATGTTAAACGAAGGTTATTTTGACCAAGAGGGTCATTAATCAGATAGCCAACGAAGCTATACGGACACAAACTTTCGGTGCCAATCAGTAACTAGGAGTCTATTAAGATTTTAGGGACTGGTCTAAGTTAAAAGGGTGCAAGGGGTGATTTACAGGTTATATAGAAATTAGCTATTGTCCGTTAAGATTAGATTTGTCTTGGTTAGGTAACTGGTTTCCTGCCTAGGTTTTTTTATTTATACATTTTTGGGGGGCCATGTATTGTATTCATTTCCATGTATTGAGATTATTATTTTCAACTAGAACTCCTTGCTTCTATACACTCCTGTCCAGGGTATGGGAGGGGTAGTGGCTCTGATAAATCTTAAGCTTTCAGGTGGTGACTCCCTAAGAAACATTCCTAGGAACAGCTTCCTTCAGCATTCTGGCAGCTGGTCTGCCCATAGTTTAATTTTGTCCTTAACTTCCCAGGTGGGGGAAGCAGGCAGCATTAGGGTGCTAGGGGTCTCTGTTCTGTGGTCAGCAAGTCATTCTGCACAGAATCAGAGGCATCATGCAGGTTTTTTGTTATAACGCACAGGTGTCCAAAAATCCCACCGTCTATTGCTAGCAGGGACAGGCATACAGGAGGAGATAGATGGGAGATCTGGCCACAGTTGCCTCTGCTGTGCAGATGCATCTCATCCGACCCGACTATGTGGAGGGTAGGCTATTGGTCGGCTCCCGACATTGGGGAAGCAAGCCCCCTCTGCAGAGGAGGGTGGGGATAAGAGGTGATTGCCCAAGACTCTCCCACCCCGGGCTCCCAGGCACAGGATGCCCAGGACCAAGACAGACCTGGGGTTGGCGGAGCTGTTTAGTGGTATTCTCTGTCCTGTGGGCTGGAGGGGAAGAGACAGTGACAGGTCGTGGGGTGTCCTGCTTGCACGGCCCAGGCACTGCCCTGGTCTGGCCTCAGGCGTTAGATTCTATTAGCGTGGAGACCAAGGGCCCGTCCAGCAAATGCCCCTGAATGTTCGATGTCACTGCACGGGCTGTGTGGTTCGCCCCAGTTCCACATCGAACAGTGGACATCACCCCACTCCTCCTCCCCCCATTCAGCACCAGCTCAAGGCTTGTCTTTCTTTGTTTTTGGCAATAAACTTGGGTTCCTCTGCATGCAGAAGGTAAGAGGAGCCCCGCTCCTGGAGAGAACGCTCGGCTACCTTGTACAGTACTTTCCAGAAAACAGCACCCACCTCGCACGGACCGAGAACATCACGGACCAGCACCTGGAGCTGCACCTGGGCAGCGAGACCTACCAGGTGTCCGTGGTTTCCTACAATTCTCTCGGACAGTGTCCCGCGGCCACTCTGCGGGTTCCAGCCATCGCCGAAAAGCGTGAGTGCCGCACACACCTCTCCCTCAGATGCCTGCCCCGGAGAGCCCCTCTCCTCTTGCGGGCCGCTGTTTCTCCTGAGTCCAAATGAAAACCAACTGGGGGATTTTAGGTTCTGTGGGAAGAGCAAAGCCTTCTGGTAACTAATGAGCCCATGACGCAGCATCCGGGGAACAAAGCCCCCGAGAGAAACCAGCCCTTGTAAGGCGTCAGGCAGCACCACGAGCCCCCGAGATCTCTGTAGCTGCGTTTGTTTCGGCCCGAATGGTGGCCGAGCCCCACAAAAACGGGCAGAGCCACTGCTCCTTCGAAATCCCCCTCCCAGTCCTGACCTCATCCATGTCCCCACCCCATCTGCTCACACCCCCATTCTTCCCTCCGACTGCCGAGTTCGGGAAATCCCTCCCATGCACACTCGCCCACACATTGCTCACTCCGCCTCTGTTAGGCCCTGTTTGACGTTGCACTGTTCCTTGGCAAACTCATGTTTCACAACCCATTTTAGAATGAAATTCCTTCTTTGGCTCTCTTTCGAGGCACAGCAGGCAGCAGATCTCCCGGCTTTATTCTGCTCAAGGCCTCGACAGAAAGTCTGCTCAGTTCCCAAAGGGCTTCTCATTTGTGCGCCCAGCTCTGCAGGGGCCCAGTGTGTGTTCAGAGTGTCACCGTGCTGTCAGTCATGACAGTCCCAGACAAGGTGCAGGCAAACCGCAGCTCGTGGGCCAAACCCGGCCTGCATCTGCCTCCCGTGGGACTTCGTGTTCACTTAGACACACAGGCTGCAGGTTCTGACCTCAAAGGCTCTGGTGGGGGGCGGGAGAGGAGCAGGGGCGGGGGGCTGCATCTTCTGAGCCCCCTGCCCTGTCTCCCTGCACCTGCAAAAAAGACAGATCTCTAATTCCGACTCCCTCTCAGATACTGGGTTTGAAGCTTTCCTGCTAAAGGGGTCCTGTGGCCTGTTTCCAGGCCTGGGTTCTTCCCCAGGCAGGTGGGAATACAGCTTACTTACTGGTTGACAACTCTATGCTTTGGTCGGATGTGTTTGTATCTTTCTGGGACAGACACAGTTCTCACCGCCTGGGGATGGTGTCCTCTATGGCCAGGTCAGGCAGGGCCCACTGAGACACATGAAATTTGAAGTCACCCCTTGGTGTGATTTTTGGGCCACCACCTCCCAGCTTCCCAGCCCCACAACTGCTGGTGGCTGAAACCCTCCCTTTAGAGATCCATTCTCTCCTCCAGCTTGTATCACTCTGGCTTGCAGGGACAGCTGTGGGAGGTGAGGCCCTGGGTCATCAACATGGCAGTGGGAGTGTGTTTGGGGAGATGAGGAAGGCTTCAGAGGGCACTTAATCATCGAAGGTGGGGTGAGGAGAGGGGAAAACAAAAGGGGTGAAACTCCCCCAGGGGGTCTGCGGTGGAGGTCCTGAACCCCAACCTTCTTTATGCCCTGGGCAGTGGCCGGATGCTGACATGGTGGGCCTGTCGGGAGGTGTGCTGGGTGACTGTGAAATGTCCCTCTGTCTGCCTTCAGCGGTTCCGTGCATCAAGGCCATGCAGACCCACCTCACCGGGGACCAGCTGGTGGTGACATGGCAGAGTTCCGACCCAGACGTGGACACGTGGATGGTGGAGTGGCTCCCAGATCTGGAGTCCGCCCCCTTGTGCTGGGAACCTGTGTTTCGGGCCAGGAACTGGACAATCCAACGAGGTAGCCCTTATGGTCCCACAGGCTCCCTCTGAGTAGGACCCTGCTCTATTTCCATCTGTTTCTAAGTCTTTAACGAGGGCTTCAGAGCTGTGGCCATGGCTGATGGCACTGGATGAGCCCAGGAAGTACACATTTCTGGGCGTTTCCCAGCGGGTCTGGGCCAGGACGCCAGGGGTGTCAGGCCAGGTCTCCGGCAGATTCCCAGGTGGAAACGCCACCTGAGGACCTGCCGTCCGAGAGCCCTTCCCAGGCGACTCCACCACGTGATGACAGAGAGTGTGCAGCCCAGGGCACCCCTTCGGTTCTGGCTGCCTGTGTCTGAGCCGGGCCCCTTCCCCAGGGGACGGACACGAGGCACCACCCCTCTTCCGGGATGTCCCTGATCCTCAGAGGACACATGAGTGAGGCTTATCCTCCCAATCCCATTGGCCCAAACTTTTCCCCACGCAACTGCACCAGCATGAAGACTTGCACCCCAGACAGGGGGGAAGGTGGGCGGAACTAGACCGCATGGCACCCGTGCAAAGGGGGTGGTGAGCTGTGGACCGTCCCCAAGTCACACAGCACAACCCAAGACGGGGACGGCCCAGCCTCTCACTTCTCCCTTCCTGGGTGGCTCTGTCATCTCATCAGAGAGGTGCAGGGTTAGTTTTAAGAATTAACTTAAGATATCAGAGCAAGAATGGATGTGAGAGACCGTCCAACCTAGCCTCCTTATTTCTAGATGAGGAAATGGAGCGAGCACCGTAAGTCTTAGGTCGTAACTCTTGGCCTCGAGTTCTCGCCACACGCCACACTCTGCACTTAACTGTTTCCTCTCTCTTTTTTACAGTCAAATTGCCTTTCTGGTGCTACAACATCTCCGTGCATCCGATGCTGCAAGACCGAGTGGGCGAGCCATACTCCACCCAGATTTACTTCGAGCAAGACGGTGGGTGTGGCCCAGGTCCTGGGCAGCGGGGGCAGGAAGCGCCGGGCCCATGGGCCCATCCAGCATGCAGTCGAGGCCGCGAAGGCCCACAGGCAGGGCTCGTGGGCCGCACCTCCAGCACACAGCAACCCCGTGTGCTTGGCGCCGTGGTGGCTGGGTTAGAGTCACTGAATTTCAAAGCAGGCTGGATGCCAGACAGCATCGGGTCCAAGCCCCTGGGCTCACAAATGGGAAACAGGCTCAGAGAGGAGCTGAGGGCAGACAGCACTGTGAGCAAAAGTAACATTCAGTGAGGGCCAAGTTAGGGACCCTATGGAGTTCATCGTGAGTTGGAGACGCTGACACATTGTTTTTAATTGTGTAGCAACAAGCAAGGGTTTTCCCCAGTGAAGTTCTCAGACCTCGTGTTTATCTTTTTGGAAGTTAACATCTTCCAGCTTCGACAGTGGGAGGTATACCTTGTCACTCAAAGTAGCCCATGGAAACATGGTCTTAGGCTGCTTGGTCATCGCTGGGACAGGCGTGAGTGAGAGAGCTGGGTGTCAGGGTAGAGCGAGGGGTCCACGGAAAGTCCCCCTTCCCCTCCTTTTCAAGACGGAGGAGCCGGCAGGGCGGCTCCCTCCTCCAGCCCAGCCCCCGACACCCACTGGGTCTGCGTGCTGGACAGGGCCCTGCAGGGGTGGGGGGGACCTGCTGTGCCTCCTTCCTGTTCACGGTCTGTCCTCCTGTCCTGTGAAGCCCCGTCAGCGGGTCCCGTGACCAAGGTGGAGAACATCGGCGTGAAGACAGTCACCGTCACATGGAAGGAGGTCCCCAAAAGTCAGAGAAACGGCTTCATCAGCAACTACACCATCTTCTACCAAGCTGAGAACGGAGAGGGATTCTGTGAGTCTGCTCGTAGTCAAGCAGAAAATAACCCAGGACCCCGAATAGAGGTGATGGAGGGCCTGCCATAGGCCCACCTGGCCTGCGTCCCTCGGTGTCTGGGAGCCTCTCCGAAAAGGGGGCCGAGGGTACCGGCCCCCTGCGGCTTTTGGAGTCAGAGTCAGATGAGTGAAGTGTCGGCACCGGGAAGGCCTGTAGGAGCCGGAGGTGTCGGTGTGATTCGCCCCGGTCGGGCGGGGACAGGCTCCCTCCCGGGAGCCTCCTGGCCTTTGTTCCAGACGGGGCTTCCCTAGGCTGAGGGGTGCGGACAGACCCGGCGGGCGGCACTCACCTAGGCGAGGGACCTTTACCGAGCCTCCTGCTGTCCCTGCCCTGTCACCTTTTCCTTGAATCTGCAGTATCCACTGACACCCTCGTTTCCGGCCCAGGCTCAGATTTCTGTTCAGGCTGATTTTTTGTTCCGACACTTGTAAAATGTACCACATCCCCGTTTCACAGCGTGCGATCGGGGCACCAAGTGCATCCACGCTGCTGTGCACCCGTCACCCCGCCCGTGTCCATCCCGAGTAGACGCCTGTGTCGTGCGTCGGCCACGTCCTGTCCCCCTCTTGCGCAAAACCACCCTCTGCCACACATGGAGCCCTGCAGCGCGCGGCCTTTCGTGGCCAGCTTCCTCCGCTTCTCCCGGTTTCTCTCGTGGCGGTGCGCGCCAGCGCCTCATTCCCCTTCACCGCGAACAGCGTTCGGCGTTCGCTGTGCGGGCGGCCATGCCACTTCTGCGTCATCTGTCCATGAACGTTCGGGTCGTCTCCGCCTCTTGGCCACCGTGGTCGCACTGCTGTGTGCTTTCCCGGGGGTCTGGGCGGGAACCTCTGTGCACAGACGTCTGTTTGAGCCCCTGCGTTTGACTCTGTGGGGTGCACACCTCTGACGGCTGCCATCGAGCTTCCTGAACCACCCCTGACTTCTGCGCCGCGGCCCCCCATTCTGCGGCAGCGTGTGAGGGTCCTGATTTCTCCACGCCCTTACCAACACTCGTCGTGTTCTGTTTGAGAAATCGCCATGGTTCCCGAGTGGGTGCCGCACAGAGTGCTGTCCTGACGTGGTCTCGACGTGCACTTTCTCAGGAGCCGACGGTGCTAAGTGTCTTCACTCGCTGGCCGTCCGCACATCTTCGAGGAGTCTTCTCTCTCTCCTTGCCCATTTTTAACCTGGGTCACCTTTCAGTTTTCGAGCTATAAGGAATTTTTTGTATGCTCTGTCCCTTACCTACCGAATGCACAATTTGAAATAGTGTTTCCCGTTCCGTGGGTGGTCGTTTCCCTCTGATAGCGTCTTAGATGCACAAGAGCTTCCAACTTTGGCGAAGCCCAGCTTAAGCTGTTTCCTCCTGCTGCTGTGTGTTTGATGTCGGACCCCAGGAACCATGGTCCCAGGGGGACCGTGCAGCAGGGCTGGCTCCTGACCTTCTCACCTCTGACGCCTGTGTCTCCCTGCAGCACGCACAGTGGACCCCGGCACCCTGCGGTATGGCCTGGGGTCTCTGATGCGAGGGACACCCTACACTCTGCAGGTCATGGCCAGCACCCGTGCTGGCGGCACCAACGGCACCAGGGTCAACTTCAAGACGCTGTCGATCAGTGAGTGTTCCTCCCAGCCCTGGCCAGTCTCCTCGGCTCCTCTTGGGGGGTGAGGGGCGGTGTCCCCCAGAGTCGGGGGAAGCCAGCAGAAGGGCAGCACCGAGTGACCGGAGCCATCTGTTCCCACGCTCCTTGCCTTCCTGGAGGGTGTGTGGGTGCAGAGGGCAGGGGGCGCAGGCGAATCAAGGGCTGGATCTGGAGAGATGGGTCATCTTGCTGCTTCCTCATGCCAGGCCCCACGACACCTTGAGGAGGGGGTTGGGGTTCATGCTATGTTCACTCTGAGCCCCAAGCCAGCTCCCCCTCAAGGCTATCTCCGGGTTCACGGTCACCCTTCTGTGTGTCTGAGGTCGCCGCATGGTGGGTCTCGCAGGGAAAGTCTTGGTTGGACAAGTACCATGGGCCCACGGGAAGGGACTTCACCTCATCGTGTTCGGAGTTTTTAAAAGCAGAAATGCATACAACATGTTCTACTCATCAGCTTTTACCTTAAAAATAGGAAGCAAGAAAAAAAATTTGTTAAGATTTTATTTATTTTTAGAGAGAGGGGAAAGGAGGGAGAAAGAGAGGGCGAGAAATATCAATGTGTGGTTGCCTCTCACACGCCCCCTACTAGGACCTGGCCTGCAACCCAGGCCTGTGCCCTGACTGGGAATCAAACCAGTGACCCTTTGGTTCACAGGCCAGTGCTCAGTCCACTGAGCCACACCAGCCAGGGCTGACCTGTGCATTTTGGCAGGCCAGCAGGAGCCCTGCCCCTGCCCAAACTGTCCCCCTCTCCCCTGCAGGTGTCCTTGAGGTCTGCCTCATCACCACGCTGGCTGGTGGCGGCGGGCTGCTCATCCTCACTGTCCTGACGGTGGCCTACGGCTTCAGAAGACCTAAGTGAGCTGACGGCCAGCAGCATGTGCCCTGGAGACTGGGGCTGGATATGGGTGGGGAGTGTTGGGGAGAGGGAGGGCCACCCAGCATAGAGGAGGTGTCCCCTGTTCCCTGGTTCACAGCTGCTGAGCGCCCTGCCCACCCCCGGCCAGGGCACCGGGCCCTTTGGAGGCCTGGGGAGTGCCAGCGGCCCCCTAGGCTTTATCTGCTGCCTTGGGCATCTGAGGCCAGAGCTGGGGAGAAGGCCCTTCCTCTCAGTGTCTAGAGGGGGCACCTGGGGGCAGCAGGAGGACTCAAGGCGGGCAGAACCTGGTGCAGGAAGCCCGTGGGCCATGGAGTTAAGCGCCAGTGGGCCGTGAGCTCAGAGCAGGCGGCTCCCCTCTGTGGCAGTGTCTGGGGAGGGAGGCTGCCTGGCTACAGGGCGCCATCCCACCTGCCCCAGCCCCTTTGGGGAGGGAAGCTTGCCTTCAGGGTGTCACACTTCTCTTCCCAGAGCACTGCTTGCTGCCCCGGGGTCAAGGGCTCCCCACTCCACTGACCTCTCAGTAGAACTGCCCTCCGTGGGCTGTCTCTGCCCAGCAGCTGCGCTCAATTATGGGCACACTGACGTCAGCCTCAGCCCCCGCACGCAGATTGTCACCCAGCCCCCACGCACATTCTTGGGCACTTTGCACGCCTAGCAAGTCCTCGGGGTGCTGCCGCTGCTGGGTGGGGCCCTGTCTCAAGAACCCCCACGTGGGAGGGCGGGCCGCTCTGAGGTTCAGCCCGACTCTCTCCAGGCACGAATCTTGCCGAGATGGCCCTGGGTGGTCTCACGTCTGGGGCAGGGGTAGGGAAAGCTCTGCGTGGGGACAGGGCTCTTCCCGCCACGTCCCCGAGGTCGCCCCCATGCCCATTGTTTCCCAGTTTGAGTCGGGAGTCAGGAGCCGCCCCTCCGGGCTCGGCAGAGGTGTCCCTGCAGAAAGCTCCCGGGACTCACGCCTGTCTGGGAATCTTCTCTCTTTCAGCAAGTTGAAGCACCTGTGTTGGCCGCAGGTCCCCAACCCTGCCCAGAGCAGCCTAGCCACCTGGCGCTGGGATGGCCTGCAGGTGAGCCCGTGCTCCTGAGTGGGCGGCCCTGCGGGGCACAGCCAGGGGTATGGTTCCCACGGGCTCAGGCTCCGGCCTGAGCAGGACAGAGGGTCTGGTCCCACAGAGCGAGGGTGAGCAGGAGAAAGACGCTTGTCCTACCCACCCGAGGGCCTGGCTGTCTGAACAGGGAGCGAGAGGCCGGCTCTCTGAGGCCATTGGACAGCCACAGTCACCGAGAGGCCGCCTGGAGACCTGAGAGGACCCGCTGTGCGAGGGTCCGGAGGCAGGGGAGGTGGCCCTGAGCTGCATTCCGGGCAGGGATCACTGTCATCACATTTTGGCAGTGGGGATTTGGGCGACCAACTCTTAAGTGGAAACCCTCTCTTTTTTTTTTCCATAAAACTTAAAATTGAAAACAGATCTGAAAACTTTAAGGTTGAATTCCTTGCTTAAGTGAAAATAAGCCCAGTCACATGGGACTTTTAAATTGTCACCATTGGTGCAGGAATTTTTAATATTACCCCTTGTTTCAACTCAGAAGTCTCTTTTTGGATATGGACATTTAAAAACTATTTTCACATCTATTTTAACTTTGGCTACTTGGGTTTCTAATTTTCTCCTCTCTTTTATTAGCCTTGTGTGACTCCATTTCCCTTCCTGCTCATTAAACGTAGTAAGTGAGCCAGTGACTCACGGGCAGGGCTGGCCGAGGTCGAAGCCGCTCTGGGACCAGCTGCAGGTCTGGCCCGAGCAGCGCTCCGCTGTCCGCAGGCCATGCAGATGCCGGGCTGGCTCTGGCGGCGCACAGGTGACGGAGAAGACACCGTCCCTGGCACGGGCCACCTGGGGTTCCTGGGAGGCTGGCGAGTCCCTGGGTCTGTGGCTGTAGTTTTCCCAGCTGTGAGTGCTCTGCCACACTCTCGTCCTGGCTGAGCTTTGTGGGCGCAGGGCTGGGGGTTGGGGGGCCTCGAGTCCTCTGGAAATGGCTGCTGTCTGGTGCACTACACTGTCCCTCAGACCCACGCCGCTCCTGCCAGGCTTTCTAGAAGGGCACATGGAGGGGATGCCTCCTCTCTGGTCTCACGGGGCCAGGGGGTGCTGGTCGCAGGCGGGGCCTCAGTGCCCCAAGCCTGATGGGCTTTCGGTTCCATTGTGCATAGCCCCCCATGACCCTCGGGACGCCCCTTTCTCTTTCAGACGAAGCTACCCCAGAAGCTGTTCGATGACTCCGTGACCATGGAAGACAGGGCTCTCAAGCCGTGTCCTGCCCCCAGTGACCTTATTGACAAGTTGGTGGTGAACTTCGGGAATTTTCTGGAAGAGGTTTCCTCGGAGGAATCCGGAAAGGGTCGGGAAAACATTTTGGGAGGGGAAAACAATGAGTATGTGACCTCCCCCGCCAGGCTTTACTGTCCCCCCGGAAAGAGTCCCGGGGAGCCCCCAATGGCGGCTGAGGTGGCACCTGGAAAGCCCCAGCCTGGGGGGTCTGGGCGGCAGGCGGGCACCAGCCCAGGAGTGGATGAGCCGCTGCTGCCACCTGCACAGGGTGCTGGGCCGGCCCGTGCGCTGGGGGAGGGGGCGCCAACCCCCTACCTGAAGAACTCTGTGACCACCAGAGAGTTCCTCATGTCGGAGACACTTCCAGACTTCGGCCAGTGAGAAACCTAGGTGCCCAGGGCTCGAGGCCCTCTGCATCCCAAGGCCTGACGCCTGTAGAGGGGACAGCTAGCCTGGCAGCCCCTGCCACTCCCCACCCATCGTGTCGGCCGGTCCCTGGATGGCCAGGCTGGCACCAACATGACCCACCCGCACTTCACCCAGGAAAAGCTGTCCATGTCCTTTGGTGCCGCTGATTCGCTCTCACAAAGGACGGTGGGACAGACTGGCCTTCCCAGCAGTTGGGTCAGGGTCGCGCCCTGGCTGGGCCTGCTTCTCAGACAGAGCTCCCGCATTGGCGGGGGCAGCCTGGTAGGAGGGGGCGGGAGGGGGCGTCTCTTCCATCACCTTGGCCTCCTGGGGCTCCAGGCTCGCCCCTGCCATCCCCTGCCCCAATTTAGCCCTGAAATCTCCTGTGTTTGTCCTTCCACATGGGGCAGGAAGCAGATCTGCGCTGATGGTGGCCCAAGGCCCCAGTCCCCTCATTCAGCCTCAAGCATCCTGCACAGCGCCCCTACCCCTCTCCTGAGGGCTCTCGCCCAGTACACAGCGTGGGGTCCCGCAGTTGGGCCTACTCTCTGCCCACCCCCCACCCCCGCCCATTGCTGGCCTTGCTGCCCTTCGTGTTGCACCCCTGCCTGGGGTAGAAAGACACCCAACGCTCCAGTGGCTTTTGTCCTTGAACCTCCACTGACTCAGAGCCCAGGGTGCTGACAACACCCCCTCCGGGGGCCTCTGCCCCGGAAGCGGCTGAGCGGCACGGGCACCAACGTGGGCACCACAGCTGCCCTGCGGCTCCAGCTGTGACTCAGGAGACGTCTCCCGTGTAACTGGGACTCCTCTGGTCACAGCTGCTGAGGCACGGTGAACCCGGAGTGTGCCGGCCAGAAGACGGGTGTGAGGAGTCAGGCCACCGGCTCAGCTGTGCAGGAACACTGCTTTGCTCTCCTGGAACTGGAGCTCATTCCCGCCCCGAGGCCCTGACACCAAAGAACTGGAAGCCTGGGGTGTGGTTCCTGGCCCTTTGGGACTCGGGCCCTCTCCACTCCCAGACTGCCCCTGAGCGCAGAGGGTCAGTGGGCGGCAGCATTTGCCCCTGTTTAGTGTCTGCCCCAGGCTGGTGTCAGGCGCCTGTGGCCCCACCTGCCCTGCAGCATCCCTGGCCACTCTCCCCCACCAGTGGCTGCATCCCGACGGAGTGCAGAGGCCAGCAGGACCACTGTCCCGAAGCTCTCCACCCTCCTTCAGCCTCAGATGTGGGCAGCACCCCGCCCCGCCCCCTTCTCCCCTGCTCACAGTGCAGCGACCGTCAGGGATGGGGCCTGGGGCAGGCGTGGCCGGGCAGCAGGAAGGGACTGTGCGGAGGGATACACCGCTGTGGGGGGATCTCTGCCCTGAAGCCCACCGCCGCTGTGCAATCGGGCGCTTCTGGGAACCGCCTGTCCCCCAGGGGCCCCGAAGGGCCCTCCTCTCCCGACCTTCGGGTTGTGAACTTGCCAGAGGGACAGTCTGTGCCCACAGGGTTCTCTCTTCCCTGTGACCCTCTGCCCACCTCTGCCGGGGGACCCCCTCAGAGTGTGGAGTGGTGGGTGGGGACAGCGTGCTTGGAGGGCGTCCCCTCCCCCACCACGTCCATCTGTCTGCCCCTGGATGCGGCTCTGGAAGCTACAATCCAACAATGTGATAGTGGGGCCGCAGCAGGGGACCCAGCTGCAGCTGCTAGTGGGTTTCAGAGACCAAGCGGCCCTTCTGCTCTCCCTCCCGCCTCTCCCGACCCCGCCTCTCCAGCCCCCCCCCTCCCTGCCACCCCCACTCCCTGCCCTGCTCCCGTGCTGCAGGCTGGCTTCTGCTGCCTCTTCCTTCTTCTCAATCCTTTTCTTTGCGTTCCCTTCCCCCCTTCCCATCAGCTTCCTCTGACCATTGTCCATATTTGCTGCCTTTGCAGAGGTGGGTGGGGGGTAATCCAGGCAGCCTTGTCTTAGATGGGTGGTGGGGGGCTTCCCCGGGAGCCAGAGTTTCCAACAAGACAAGGGGCAGTTTTCCCAGGGGCTCCAGAAACTTGCCGAGGCCTCAGCTGGCCACTCACGGCAGAGCCACAGGACACGGCGGCTGCCGGTGACCTTCCTGTCCCTGGCCTGGTGTCCTGGGCTGCCCCTGTGGCCAGGAAGACTCCCTGCATGTTCCCTGGATGTCGGAGACACCACGAGGCCACAGCACAACCCCCAGTCTCAGTGAAGTCGCTGGAAACTGACAAAACCCCATTTCCCGGGGCTCCGGGGGCCGCTGTGGTGGTGCCCAGTGACACCTTCTTTGTCCCATCCAACAACCACAGAAGCCAGGCTGGTGGGAACGGGGGTGACAAAGGAGAGGGTCAGTCCAGGCCCAGCCTCCCCGTGGCTACTGCTGCCTGTATAGAGAAAGCCTGCCCTGCCCCGAGGCCCAGAAGGGACTCTGTCCCCCACCCCCAGCCCTCACAGCTTCCTGTCCCCGCCACAGCTCAGGGGGGTGATGGGGGGTCTCTTCTTTGCTCTATCAGTGGTTCTCCATCAGGTGACTGCCCCCACCTCCGACATTTGGGGGTGCTGCTGGCACCTGGTGGGTCTCCTGGAACAGCCCGACAATGAGGTGTTTACCCTGAGGGTCAGCCCCCAGCGTCCCGGGCGGCTTTCCAGGTTGTGGGGTTGTGCATACTGCGCACCCTCCTCGCCCCAGGCAGCCACTCCGGTTCCCAGGGCCCGAGACTCAAGCATGTCTGGCCCCTTCCCACTGAGAGTCACTATCAGGTCAGCCCAGGGTGTGGTCCTCCTACTGTGAGCCATTGGTGCGGCTGCCCCGTGGTCTGCACCGCTGACGCCACTTCCAGCCCGACCACCCCACTCGTACTCGCCGTCTGCACGTCTGCCTTCGACCTTCCAGGGCTCAGACCCACCCACGGGCTTTGTTGTGGGAGACGCAGCTGGGAGGGAGGCCCTGCATCCCCCATACCTGGAAGCAGGGCCGTGACGTCATCAGGGTGGGTGGGGACAGCCTCTGGAAGGCTCTCTTACAAGGCCTTTGGTATCCGACCTTTCAAATAATAAAGCTGCAGCACCGCTTTAATGCAAGGTTATACTTCCGGTTTACAGTTTTACCGCGCAGGTATTAAAACTGGACTTCAGAACGCAAAGTCTGGTGTCGTTAGAGGTTGGGGGTGTCCTGCTCCCGGTGCCCAGGAATCGGACAAGGGACCTGTCCCGCCGGGACCCCGAGGGGCCCCGCAGCCCCTCTGTGCTCTTCCACTCTCGTTCCTTATGGCAGCGTTTCCAAAGTCCTTCCAGCTCCCCAGGTTCCCTCCCAGTGTCCCCCTGCTTCTCTTGCAGATGTCGTGGCCCCACTTCACAGAGGACGTGGCCCCCGTTGCTGGCCCATCCCCTTCGGGACGAACTTTGGGGATGGGCTCAGAGGTGGAGGTGGCCCAGCTCTTGCCCCCCACCCGTCTTGCACTTGTCCCTTCCACTTCGGGACCCGCTTGGGTCACTCCCCTCGACAAGGAGAGGGGACAGAGGGTGCACTGGGGTCCTTGCCCCCCCCCCGCCGGCCCCCGGCTCCTCACTCCCCACAGATCAGCCCGAGGTCCGAGGCGAGGGCAGAGCAAGCCTCATGCCTATAGCGGCTTCCCCAGGGAGAGAGCTGTGTGGCTAGAACTTTCCAGAGGGATAGAAAGCAAGCACATTCAGGCAGATAATTGGGGACAGGGACAAGGACTGCAGACTGGCCTCCTGCACCCCCAAATCTGTCTCCCCGGGACAGACCTCAGCCAGGGTCCCCGGGGGAAGAAGCCAAGCTGTCTGCCTGCTAACTCTGTGCTGAGGCGACCCTGTGGGTCTGTTTCAGTGTCTGGCCGAGGACGAGCCTTGTCTGAGGCCGGGGTCTGTGGGGCCAGGCAGGAGCCGAGCCCAGGTGGAGGTCCAGGTGTCCTCTCACCGCTGGCGAAGCCATCTCCAGGACCTGGCCCCACCTGAGACCACCCCAGAGCGCAACACTCCAGGCAGGGATGGGCCCTGTCCTGTGAGGCGCCGAGGGTGCTGAGAGCGCGAGCCAGGGCGCCCGGGGCCAACGGGCCCACGGGAGCCGCCAGAGCACTGTCTGGCAGGGGCAGCCGGGGCGGGGGGCCGAGTACCCGAGGACCCCTTCTTGGATCAGAGCTCTGGTGTCTGCATGATGTCCGGACAGAGCTGGGCTCCTCTTCCCGGGCAGGCGACCCAGTCGGTGGACAGCCAGGGGGCCGGGGCCCACGGCGTGACCCATGCGCCCTTCAGGAAAAACCGCTGACCTTGTCAGAGGCGGTTTCCTGTGAAAAGGGCTTTGCTCTGAGCCATTTCCCAGGAAGCAACCCACAGGGTGGGGAAACTCCAGCTGCCTCCCAAATTAATCATAAATACTTCAGATGCTGAGTTGAATGTTTTTTTCTGTGAGTCAGCTGGTGGGTCTAGCCACTCCCAAGACACACTTCATCAGCCAGCCCTGTTGTCCTCCAGGAAAAATGTGAGTTCCAGGGAAGGCACAGGCTGGCTGTTTGCTGACTTCCTGCTGCCGAGAGGACAGCCCGAAATTCTGGGAAGTCTCCCGCCACCTTCCAGGAACGGCTCACGCTCCGACCAAAGGGGGCGGGGCCCCAAAGGCAGTGCCTCTGGGGCCCACAGAAATGTTTCCCGTCCCAGTCCTCACTCCTCTCTTCTCCCCGGAACCCAGGCCCCTCGGCCCCAGAAACAAAACAAACCACACTCTCTGAAAAACCCCCACACAGAAACTTCTAAACAGAGCCACCCCAAAGACAACACAGTGAAACCCAAGTCCTGCTGTCCAGTGTCATCCTTGATCCCTCGGTCTCCCAGGCTGGACCCTGCACTCTGTTGGGTGCCCCACCCAGAAGCCCGGCTGGCACCTGCTTGGGAGCTACCGTGGGGGACGTGGAGCTAGCGGGCAGGCCATGCCGGCTCCTTGGAGGCGGAGGCTCCAGGTGGGAGGCCGGCTAGTGCCGGCAGAGAGGCTGACAGGGTCCAGCTGTGGGCCCACAGCCCCTGTTCCCGTGGGGCCTGGCTGCTAAATGCAAACTTTCTGAGTTTGGCAAAGTGGGGCCAGGTGGGTGAGCCTGACCCTCTCAGGAAGCCTGCCTGACATCACCTGGGTCCCCTGCCCCGCAGACCTGCCCCCTCACCCCAGCGCCGGCCAGAGCTCTGAAGGCCGCTCCGTCTGTGGAAGAGGCCAGGCCAGACAAGGTTTCAGCCCCAGTCTTCGGAGGGCGGTCGGCAAAGGTGGGGAGCCTGGGCTTTTGCGCCCTCACCCCTGGGTGGTTGCTGAGGGCTTCCCCGGGCGTGGGGCTTGCAGGCACTTCTGGCTGTGTGCGTGGACGCCAAGAAGCCGGCTGCCCAGGGAGGAGGCAGTGGGATGCGGCTCAGGACACGGGTGGGTGGGGACATCCCTCTGGCAGGGCTGCCAGATTCAGCACCTGAAAATGCGGGCATGTTTATTCAACTTGCAGCCAGAGGTGGCCACTAACTGGTTCCCCCTGGCGGCCGACCCCCGGTGGGGGGTACAGCTGGGGGGCCGAGGGACGTGTTTGTAGGCCAGCTTCCTGCCTGTGCGCCTGGGGTCTGCACCGGCCCCTAGCCTCCCCCAGCCTGGGTCTCTTCATCTGCAGAGAGAGAGCGAGAGCCCCATCGCCCACAGCACTGCGGGGAGGCGGAGTGAAGCGATGGTTCGGGCCGCGCATAGAGCGGGCACCGGGAATGACCTATCTGCTCGGCCAGGCTTGCAGAGCGTTTTGAGTGAGGGTCAGGCTCACCTCGCAGGAGACTGGCTGGCGAAGGAAGTTCAGTCGAGTGAGAAGCCATCTTCCCATGATGAGCAAGTTTAGGCCGAGATCGGCCACTCACGGTGCTGGTCTGCCCAAAGCATTTTGTAACAAGGGACACACCCCCCCAAAATGGGGGGTTTTGAGCTGCACACGTGTGACTAGAGGCTTGGCCCCTTTGCCAAACGCCGGCTAGAAGAGGGGCAAACAGCCTGCACTAGCCCCCGTGGGTCAGAAGGCTGGACACGCCCACTGTCTCTGGACACGCCCACTGTCTCTGGACACGCCCACTGTCTCTGGACACGCCCGGGACTCTGAGGGAAGGCTTTTGAAACCGTGTGCGCCAGAAAGCAGAGAGGCAGTGGGGTTCTTCCCCGCCCTGGTGGGGGTGTCACAGTCAGCGGGCCTGCCAGCGGTGGCCAGTGCGGGCCGCGGAGTGGAGGCCTGTGGCCTGGACCCTGAAAGATGCCTGGAGCTGGACAGCGACTGCAGACCGGCGCGGCCCCCACGGCTGGCACTGTTGGGTGGGAGGGGAGGCTCCCGGGGCAGCCGGGAGCTGAGCTGGCCAAGGGGGCAGACGGTTTTCCTCTGGGCGTCTCAGAGGGAACGGCCCCGAGGCAGAAACTCACTGTTGTTTCCAAAGACCCTGGCGCCAACAGCTGTGAGCAGATGTGTGTTCTCATGTCATTTCCTGTTCCGGAACCTGTGCGGTGGTTGTGATGACAGATTTTGGTAGCTGTTTCTGATGTCACATTGACTTTTCCTTTCCCCTTACTTTTCTTACCCAGATATTTTAGGCAGACACTTGCTTTTAAGTAAAAAAAAAAATCTTTTCCACCAAACTCTATCTTTGGAGATCTGCCTGGTAGGCAGTGAGCGGTAGGGTAGGACCACCCCCGCACTGCTGCCCCCACACTGGTTGGGTTCAGTAACAATCTGGCATGGAGGCAAGGCCGGGAATGGGCGTACCCAGGGCTGGACTTGAGTTTGAGTGACGCTGGGGGACAGGCCCTGGCAGAGTGGGGAGGGGAGCAGACCAGGCTGACTGTGCAGGAGGCAGGTGTTGGCTATCGATTGCCCCCACCCCTGGGGACACGGCGTTTTGCTGCAGAGTGCCTGGCGGGTTAGATGTGGGGGCGGTGAGATGCAGGGCTCAGAGATGGCAGTAGGTCAAATTCAGGCCAGGCATGACCAGCGATTGTGTGGCCCAGGGGAAGGGCGGCAGCAGATGCACTCTGCTGACCCTGTAGCGGGGGCTCAGGCCACGAGGCTGCCCACCCCGGCCTCACGCCCCGATTCCCCTCACTCAGAGTTCCTCGGATCTCAGAGAAGGACTGTGACATCTTTGTAAGGAACTGAGAGAACTGAGCCCCGTCACTGTGGTTCTGGAGCCCTGGCCTCTGGCCCCGCCACCTCCAGAGCCACCCCCACCTCAGCCTCCGCCCCTCCGGCTGCCCCCTCCCAAACCCACCCCCTACACCGGGTCATTGGCCGCAGATGGACCCTGTGTTGCTGGGCCCTGCCTCCCGGCTTGTCGCACACCTTCTCCGCGCCTGCCTACACGAGCCCGTGGTTGTCACCTTCACCGTGTGCACACAGTGCACCACGGCAACTGATCCACGGGTCCTGAGCCAGCCTGGCATCCCCAGAGTGAACCTGACTTGGTCACGGCGCAAGATCCTTTCACAGGGCTGTGGAACTGGGTTTGCTAATGCTGTGCTTCGCTGAGAATTTCTGCATCTATGTTCGTTGGGAATATCGGCCTGTAATTTTTTTCTTGGGGTGTCCTTGTCTGGTTTTTCTATCAGGGTAATAGTAGCCTCACAAAATACAGTTGGGGAGACTTTCCTCCTCTTCAATTTTTTTGGAATTAATTGTTTTGGTATTAACTCTTCTTATTGAGTAGAGTTCTCCAGGGAAGCCCCTGGGCCTGGATGGCTGGGGGTTGGGAGGTTTTCGGCGTCTGCTTCCCTCTCCTTCACAGGAGCATGAGTCATGATTTAGTCTTGGTAGGTTGTGTTTATAGGAATTGGCCGCATCTTCCAGGCTGTCAATCTGAGGTGTATGTGTTGCCATGGCTACAGATAGCTGAGTAGAGGCCAGGGAGGTTCTGCCAGGTGTGTCCACTGCCAGCCCTTTCCCGGACGGCTCACCTTGCTTGTCTCCTTGCTGTGTGTGTGTGTGTGGGGGGGGCGGGGGGGGGGCTGTGTGACTGGGGTGGGGCGGGACTGAGCTCGTCCTGCAAGCCTAGGACATGTCTGTAGCAGGGGCCCCGTTTCCCTCCCTGTCGGTGCCGTCTGCCACAGCAGCGGCCCAGGTGAGGCCTGCAGCCCCATGCGGTGTCCTCGGCAGGTCAGGCTGCTGGTGCTGGGGCCCAGGAACGAAAGTGAAGGTAGGTGTAAACGGGGCAGTGGTAACGACTAAATGTCCTAAAAGAGTAAATGGGCTTTCTCAGCTCTGCCTTTAGAGGTTGCCTGGAGACACCCTTGGGAGGGTCCTTGCTGAGACACACCCTGGAACCCCACTCCCCGCTGCTGGGCCCCACCCACCCCAGCTTGTGGGCACAGGGGGGCACAGGCATGTGCTGCCTGCCGGGACCCCTCAGCCTCCCAGGGCCGGAACTTGCTGGCGCTAACGAGCGGGGACAGGACCCGTGTCCTGGGACCACAGGTCTCCTCTTGGAGGTGCCCCGGCATCAGAGGTGGGGGAAGCTCCCCCTCTCCTGATGGGCCATGTGGCCTCTAAAATGTCTGGGGAGCTGACGGGGCCTCCTCATCTTCTCCTGCGCCAGCCCCCTTGGGTCTTCACCAGCATCAAAGGAGCTCTGCTTACCAGCCTCCCCATCCCCGCGCCCCGACGTCTGGTTTGTTGCTCACCCACATGACAAACTCCTCTTTTCAGAGTTGCCCCTCTGCTGCCACACCCAGTTGCAGGACGCACAACTCTCCAGATCTACCGAGAGGACAGAGGCCCACCCCCCACTGGCCACCCCGGCCACCAAAGGGGTGGAGCTGAAGGCACCTGCTCACTGGCAGCATCGTGTGCATGCCCAGAGTGTCCTCCGCTGGTGTGCGGGGACCTGCGGGCACCTGTGGGCCTGGCCAGGGAGCTGCTGTCCACCCGCCCACTGCGCCTCTTCCTCTTCCCCATGTGTGATGGGGGGCAGGGACTGGGGGGCGCTGATGGTATCGACCATGACCCCCTGTGTCCTGGGAGCAGCAGAGACCAAGGCCTGCAGAGCGGCCTGCATGGAGCCTCCATGTTCGGGGACGGGGCTGCTGGGCTCTCCGAACCTGCTGCAGGACAGACGCCTGTTCATGCTGCCTCAGACTGGGCACAAACGGTTGCGACGGGATGTCTCTGCTGAAGCTCCTCTGCGGGCACGAGAAGACCTGGAGAGGGTTCTGCAGGCAGGAGTGTGCTCGGCGTCCAGAGAGCCCTGCTTGCAGCACGTGTTCTGTCCTTGCCTCTCAGGTCATCCAGAGGTCTCGAGGACCTTCTGATGGAGAGACAGGGTTGCTGTACCTCTGGGGCTGCCTTGAATGAGGTTGGGAGGAACTTGGGGCCTGGTGTGCGGGGCTGTGCGTTTCTGACGCACTCACTCCAGGCTAAGCCACAGTCTGCGGCGGACTGCACCTTCCTAGGGCGGGACTGAGTGGTTTCTCCTGGGGGTCGGGCAGCTCCCGGCCCCCTCCGTTTTGTCTTCCTCATCTGCGGGATGAGGAGTGGAGAACGACGGTCTGGAAGGGTCCACCCTGGCTTTAGTTTCGTTTGAGTGGCTGTGTTTGACCCGCGGAGCACAGATGCTGGTTTACAGGAGCCTGCGCCGCTGGGGTGGGGGAGGGGTGAGGCATGCTCTCACCCGGGAGGTGGAGAGGCGGCCGCATTTCTGACCGCCACTGCGCGGTGCACGCCGGGTAAAATGGACCCCGGGACAGGCGCTGAAATGAAAGGTCCACAACAAACGAGCAGGAGGCCCTGTCTGCTCACCCGCCTGCATCTCCCTACAAGCTTTCCCAGCACCAGGCAGCCCCAGCCCTCGAAGTAGGGGAGCCTCCCGGGAGCCAGCCCCGGGAAGGTGGTGGCCAGGTGGGGTTCAACTCCCTCGGACAAACAGGTGCAGGCCCTCAGCTCCTGGGGGAGCGGGGAGGTGGGGGGCCCAGTCTGCTTGGGGCCAGGAGGTAAGGATTTTCCAGCTCAGCAAGGAACCCTGGCTGGGAGGACATTTCAGGAGAGGAAGTTGTGTGCAGAGAGGTGGGAAGGAACAAACACAGCGTGTCCAGAAACCAGAGAGAGTGCACCTGAAGAGGCGGCGGCGTGAGGCGGGCTGGACATGGCGGGACCAGGGCCGATGATGGGGCAGATGGCCGGTGCGGGCGGTGTGGTCGGAGAAGTCAGGCCGCGGCAGGCCCCTCCGCCACCCGGGCTGCCCCGGTGGACAGCAGGACCCTGCATGGCCATGGGAGCCTCTGTGTACGAGCCCCGAGGTGGTCAAGCTGCAGTGGATGCGACAGTGACCCACCCTGGACAGGAGGGGTGGGGAGTGGGCCGAGGAAAGGGGCTCTGTCGCTACGTCCTCTGTCCCCGGCTGCAGGGGCCAGATGCCACCACTAGAGGGCCCTCTCTTCGGCTGAGCAATGAGACTGCAGCCTCGTGGCCGTGTACTCTGCTCAGGAAGGGGGACCCGTGACCCCCTTTCAGGCGCTGCTGGGTGTGGCTAGAGCGAGTCTGTGGACTGAAGCTGGGGGGCGGGGCTTGGCGCTGATTGGCAGGTCCATGAGCAGGGAGATGCAGCAGCGAGGCTGGGTCTCTGAAGGAGGCAGACAGAGGGAGCCCGAGGGCAGTCTGGCGGCAGGGACACGGGGGAGAGACACCCCACCGGAAGGGGCCGCAGGGCTGTGGGAGCTGCTTTCAGCTGGCTGCCCGAGGGGCTTGGGGCCCATCTGCTGCCGACCACGCTGACTGAAGGCCCGCCTCTCTGAGCCGGGTCTGCAAACAGTGCTGGGGTCACCTCGGGAAGAATTGTAAGGACTTCATGGTCTGAAGCCCACATCCTGCAGTTGGTCTGTGCTGTGTGGCTCCACACAGGTGCGCTGGCGTGGGGTCCCTTGGTTGGCCCAGTGGCAGCGATTCCGCCGGGAGGCGGGAGGCTGGGTCCTGAGCCTGCGTCTGTAAATCTGCAAAACCAGGGAACGAGTCTGCCGTCTCCAAGTCGGTTCAGTGTGTCACGAGGCCAGGACAGTACAGCGATCTCCCAGGTCCTGCTCCCGCCTGCAGCTGCCCGCACCCCCCAAAGTCCATCCTCACAAAGTGTCTACTCCACACGGAGACCCCGCGCCCAGGGCAACATCGTCACTTCAACCGCTGCCTTGTGATGTCGCTGGGGAGTGACCACACACAGGAAATTCCAACAAGACTTTATTCCCTAGGTTTACTGAAAGGGCTACAGGCGACGCGCGAGTACATTTACGGTAATGTTTAGCGTTATGTCGACACAGAAACAAAGCTGTGGTTACAACAAGCACATGCGATCCACTACACAGGTACCAGTGCGCACGACTGGAGCAGGCTGCCCTGGGCGAGGACAGAGGGGCGGAGCCAGGCGGCCGGCGGTGCTGCAGTAGCAGCAAAGCGCACCCTGGCCTCCACTGCCGACGCACAAACATGGTGAGCCAGGGAGCTGGCAAACGCCAGCCTCTGAAAACACCCATCTGTGGGTGCCATTCGGCTGCCTGCAGCAGCACCAGAGACATACAGCTGCCATCCAGAGCTTGAGTGGTAGGGGCAAAAGCCTGGGACACCCTGTCACCACCGGCCCCAGGCGCATTTTCATCACGACCCAGCGACTGTGAAAGACACCTGGGTCTCGAGGCCGCCCACATGGGGACCTGCTGATGCCCACAAGCCCTCACAGACAGGAACACATGGGGCTTGCCCAGCACAGCTGGGCCGCTGGGTCCATGCACACACCAGGGGCACAGGGGAAAGGACATGGACCCAGCAGGCTCCGCACTGGCTCTGACAGGCTCTGTGACCTGCTCCTGAGCTCCGTTTACAGATGGAAGGAGCTGTGGTTGAGGACCGCCCAGGGACAGCCGGGCTGGGGGTCTGCCCACTGCCGCTGTCTCTCCAACCTACGGCGACAGCCGCTGCCAGGCTGTGCTGAGTACCTGGCTGCTGTATGGTTTCACATTCTCTTGATTCACAGAAAAGTGCAAAAAACTCCTAAAACTAATTTTACCTGGGCAGCAGAATCTACCATGGCCTGCAATAAACAGCCACGCCAGCAACTTTTAACGGCCGAACCGCACGTCTCAGGCCGTTTGCTACTTTGCCAGGTGAGTCATCTCACCGCTGCCCGACAGAAGTGTGCGGTTCAGGGGTTTGTCCTAAAACCCGGGCAGAGGAGTACAGTGACATGCTGTGTCTGCAGACGGACGTGCAGACAGACACCTGGTGCTACTGCGCGTCGATCTCTTATGTGGCCCCCCCCAATACTGGGGTTTCCTCAACACCCAGGCGAGACGACCTTCAACCAGCAAAACGGTGCGACTCACTGAAGGCTCGGGAGACAGCGAGCTTTCTTCAGCAACAGTTAAAGTTAAGGTGAGCTTGCCTGACTTACACCCGGGCGGTTTATGCCAGACCACGGAAGTGTTCCAGGGAGTTCTAGTGTACGACTACTCTGTGTGTCAGGGACGTTTAACCAGTTACCTGTGTGGGGGAAAAAGAGACATCTTTCCAAGTCTGTCTGATTTCTGATTATGAAGCTATTTTACACGGCTCACTGTCGTAGGCAGTCCTTGTGAAAGTGCACCTGAACTTCGCTGCCCCTGACCTTCACAAGGAGCGGGGGTCGCCATGACGTCAGGCAGACACATGGACGGGCAGGTGGAGCACAGCTGGGAGCACGGGACACACTGGCCAGCCGGGCCGCCCCGCCCTGCCCACACCCCAGCTGTGCTCCTGGGTGTGGCCGGGCCATGTCTCAGGAAGAGCGCGTGGAAGTTGGAAGTGCTCCAGGTTGTCACGGGTTGGAAGTGACTTTTCCAGCAGTGATTCAGACCCCGACTTGAAGTGGGGCGAGGGGGACGCCGAGGACACGGGCGCTGACCACCACATCACAGCGACCACACAGGCCGGTCCCTGTGCCAGCTCTTCAAGGGGCCGCCTCGGTGACCAGTTCTGTCCACAGGGGGCTTTCTGAGGCGCTAGCCTTACCTTGAACTCGGTTCCGGGCACTGGAGACTGAACGTCGGGTGCAAACCCACTAGCTTCCTGTGCTTGGACTGAAGGTCACGCAAACCAGGTGTCTCTGCGCCTGCCTCCAATGCCACCGACACACCCCAAACCCGGATGACGCCAGACGCGCCACGGCGAAGTTCCTGAGCGCTCACAGCACTGCCACCAACTTCCTCTCGGGGGCGCAGGTGTCTGCTTCACGCTGGCGTCCACTCCCTACCAGACTCCGCATGGGGCTGAGGCTGGGACAAGCTGCGCTTCCACAGAGGAGTCTGTGCTGATGGCCTCCGGGCTCCAGTGACCCCTCCTCCCACCGCATCCCCCACCCGAGGCCACGCTCCGCTGCTGCCCCTCCACAGCGAGCTCACACTAGAACGTTCTGTCCAGCACCGCTGCTGGCTGTGAGGATGGTTACACTAGACGTGACTCCGACACCACGACTACGTATCTGAGAAACGGAACTGACACAGATTTCTGGGGGCACTGCTCACGGGGCAAACACGGTCCTGCTGTGGCCCAGCCTCCTCACCCACGGCTGGTGCCCCTGCTCGGTCCCCTCAGTGGCCGGAATGGAGCAGCCGCCCTGCCTCACTGAGCCCACCCGTGCGAGCTCTCCGGAGAGGACGAGGCAAGATGGCAGACTGTGAGGTCTGACGGCGGCAGCTCCGAGAGGGCCACGTGGGGCTCTGCGCCAGCTGTGACGGCGCACCAGCCTCTTCTCCTCCACTGACCCCACAGACTGGTTCAAAGGCGCCTTACCCCAAAACTCAAAGGGCAGAACTACTAAACGTCTTTTCCGCCGAGGCCTGGCGCCTCACCCCCCACGGGGCAGGACGCAGGCGGAGGGTGCAGGTCGTCCCGGGTCCCCACGCCGGCCTCACGTCCACCCACCTCAGCCCCGCAGACACTCAGGTCGTAACTGTCATGTCCAGGACCCAAGGTCAGCACGTCCACTCCAGGGCTGGTCTGTCTTGGTGGGCACAGCCCCAGTCCTCTGACTCAATGTGCTCCTAACACCCACTAGAAAAAAAGAGCATTTCAGTCCTGGCCTACTGAAAAATAAAAACAAAGTGTATTAAATTGAAATACATCTGAAGTTGACGACATTGTATAAAGTGCTTCATCAACCAAACTGAAACCTTAACAGGAAGAGTCAACAGTGTTTACACAGGAAAATGTTTTACGCCTTCGTAAATGGCAGGGACTGTGTAGATGCGTCGGACGGTTTGCTGAACGTGTCCCGAGCTCCCTTCGGGGCAGGCTGCTGAACTTGTGAGAGGCATCTTCAGAGAAGCTGTTAATAGTGAAAGCAATTTCTTGAGAATTTAGGTTACTGATGATATCCTATTGGAAAGTTTACATCGGCGGTCTGCCCAGTTCAAACGCCAGGCCCCCTCTGCTCCAGGAGCCGGCAGCCCCATTGTCCTCGGCCGAGGCAGGCCAGCCCCTGCCCGCGCGTTCTCACCCCCGCCCCCGCGACACCTGGTCGCTGGCCTTCGCGGGGCTGCCGTGCGGAGAGTCACTGCTCAGCACCAAGACACCTGTCCCCTGGCGCCCACGCAGAGTGCCCTCTTGGGTTCCAAGATCTGCCTCTCTCCAGTGCAGACACCCACCTCGGTCCAGCCCCTTGGCCGCTCGGGGAAGTCCATCTCTGTAGTGTGTGACACCGGGCCCGGCGTTCCGGGAGGGGACAGCCATGGGGAGGCCAGGCCGCCCCGTCCTCCAGGGCAAAGGCTCATGCCAGTGCGCACTGACCGCTGCCTCCAAGACCCGGACACAAGCTCCCAGCTTGGGGCCAAGCGGCCCGGCTCTCACTGAGGCATGTAGCCACCACGCCTCACCGTCTGCGGCAAGTAGCTCTTCGGCACCCCATCCTCGAGTGCGGCCTCCATCCCCACAGCCTCCAGTCCTCCGACGGGCCCCTCGGGGCCTAGACCCAGAGCCCCAGCCGCAAGCGCCTCCGGAAACACCTTCCCCAGCCCGCAGGCGGGGGGCTGAGCAGTGGGGTCCGGAACAAAGTCTTCCTCACAGACGGGAGAGCCCCGCCCGCACCCTGCAAGCCGTGGGCCGCAGCTCTGCTGGAAGGGCGGCTGTCCGGGCTGCAGGCCGTCGATGACGTCGGACAGTGGCAGCTCCTCAGGCCGCTCCTCGGAGTCGAGCAGCGGCTGTGTGGACTCAGAGCGCGAGAAGGCCTGCGCGGGGGGCGCCTGGTGCCGGTAGCCACCATGCACCACAGTGGAGTACTGCACGGCGCTGGCCGTGCTGCGCGCCGACTCACTGTCCTCACTGCTGCAGATGCTGGGCCTGGAGGACGACAGGCACGAGGACCCGCCGATGCCGCTGCTGTGTCCCTCCGTGCTGGCCTTGTCCTTCCGGAACAGGTCCAGGGACTTCAGGTCCTCTGGGAGGGGCTTCTTGTCGCTGGCCTCGATCTCCACGATGCTCACGTCGGTGACGCTGCTGTCCGAGCACATCTGCTCTTTGGAGCTGAAGTTGTGCTGTGGGGGGGCGGGGGGAGAAAAGACGGTCACTTCACCCTGCAGCTCCAAGCGCACAGTCCGTGTCACTGTGCTCCATGTCACCACCCCCCACCCCCCAACGTGCAGACGGGCGGCACCGTCCCCAGATCGCCGCCCTCTGCCTGCCCTGCAGACACTGCGGGGCCACCCTGAGCATGGTTCAGCTGCCTGCCCCCAGTGCCCCCGGCAGCGCTGCCAAGGTCACACTGAGAGAGGCTGCTGGTCTGCAAAGAGCCCTTCCCATTTCAGGGTGGCCCACGGGTTTAAACTGGATAGAAAAACTGAAAAACGTTAATGAAAACCAAACCCAGATGACTGAAGTTGCACAGAATATAAACATATACACCACACTTTAACCCGTTAGCACAAAATTCAAGAGCTGAAAGGTGAAACATGCCCATCACGCTCCCGGGGAGGGTCAGAGGCCAGAGCGCAGTCTCTGGACAGTGTCTGGCTGGTGAGAATGCGCCGGCAGTCCTGCCCAGCTCACTGTGCGAGGCTGAGTGCCCGTCACACAGGGTCATCGCAGAGCAGCCCTGGCGACTTTAAGTTCCTGAGCTGTAATGCCAGGACAGTAACACCTGACATCACGAAGACCAGAATGTGCTCTACTGACGATGAAACAGAATGTGCAGGTATCGTTTTAAATTTTGGTTGAAATTCCCATTTGCACACTGTTCTGTTTCTGCTCTTTGATTCAGCCTGGGTGTCTCGGACTGAACTCTGCCGGCCCACCTGCACTCGCCTGGGCCTCGTGGACAAGTCAGAAGCCCCCCTCTTACCCTTGGCGGTGTGTGAGGGGACCACTGGGCAATGTGGCTCTTCGAAGGGTCGGGGACATTCGGCCAGATGTGCTTTTTAATCCTGTGGAGGAGAGAGATGCGGCGTCTGCGGAGCCCACACACAAGCTCGCTCCGCAGCCCGAGGCACCAGGCCAACCGTGTTAGTGACAACCCGCCCACACCCCGAGCTGACACAAAGGGACTCATTTGAGAAACAGTTTAAAATGTACGCGGTTCTCACTCCGAGCCACCACGAAAAACTGCCCATATGACTAAAGCTAGTGGTCGGCATTCTGTGAGAAAGATCTCGGGTCGAGCTCTGAACAGAACCGCCTGGAAACTTCAGGTTGCAGACCGCCGTGCCGCGTCCCTTCCCAACCACGGAGAGCAGACACATCCCTCCTCCAACTAACACAGACGGGACTGCGCTCTGCTGCCGGACAGAACGTGACAGATTTGATCTTTCCAGAGAAAGACAGACTAACAGTATTAAAAATACCCAATTCACTCAGCACATCCGTCATCAAAGCCCCACCCACGTCTGTCCGCCTCACTGCCGTGTGTAGCCCCCCGCCAGGCCCCAGTCTGTGCGCGGGCCCAGCAGGCGCATCACCCCAGTGAGTTCAGGTGTCAACATAAAAATGGGCAGTGAGACCCCCCAGGGTGACCCTCCTGTGAGGACAACACACCCAGACTCACAGGGACGGCTGATTTTGGCAAAGGCAGGAAGGCACTTCAATCGAAAAAAATCTGTTCAATAAATGATGCTGGAACAACTAGATATCTAAAGAAAACCGTGAGCTTTGACCCTGACCTCACACCACTAATTCCACAGACACTAATTCCACAGAGATCACAGACAGACAGACAGACGGTTCAATGACTGAACTTGCAGAGGAAAACTCAGAACATGTCTGCGACACCAGGTTAGGTGAAGAGTCCTCGAACAGGACATGAAACCCAGAACCATAAAAAAAAAAAAAGCAGCACTGAGAAATGGATTTCATCAAAATTACACTTTTGTTTTCCTAAAGTCACAATTAAGAAAAAAGGGTAAGCCACATGCCAGATTTTGCAAAATACATACTGGACAAAAACTTTGTCACTGGAATAAATGAAGAAGTCACACAGTTCAGTATTAACTAGACAACTCACCCAATTTTAAAATTGGCAAAGGATTTCAAGACACCTCACTCACAAAAGCAGACACGTGAGCCCAGGGCAGGGTCAGGGGAAGGGGAAGATGGGGAGCAACTGTGACCGGCACGCCGCTGCGGGGTGCGAGCTGGCAGCTGCTCTGGCACAGCCCAGTGACTCCCGATCAGGTCAGACCCGAACTCCCCCTGGAGCCAGCCCCCACTTCCAGGGATTACTCAGGCGGCATGGGCCACGCCGAGAATGGCACAGGGACGCTCATAGCAGCGTCATGCCTGTGGACGTCCAAGGGAGCACCCTGGACTCCTCAGCAGAGGAGTGGACAGACTGTGAGGTGTCTGCACTGCAGGGTGCTGTTCAGCATGAAAAGAGGACAGCATTAGCACTGCTGCAACGTGGACGAGTCTCAATAACACACCAAGTGGGAGCTGTCATGCACAACACCGAGTCCCGGAGCACAGACCAGGGACCTGCTGGGGCCAGGGGCGCAGGGAGGGAAGGGACACCCCACACGCCAGGGCACGCCCTTGGGGGGGGGAGCGCTCTGACCCGACCACGGCAGCAGTGACATGCATCTGCACACAGCTCTAAGACCCACCCAACCACACACGTGAAAGGTGTCACTATGGCGCAGGGGCTGGGGGACAGCTGACAGCGGGGAGCATACTCACAGGTCCCGCTTGTTGAAGCAGAACAGGACTCCCAGGAGCGTCACCAGCAGGAAGGCCAGGCAGACGGGCACCACGATGGCTTCGATCTCCCCCTGAGCTGAGGAGGGAGAGTCAGGGGTGAGAGGGGGAGGGGGTAAGAGGAGGAGGGCTGTGCGCACGTCCCGCAGGCAAGGGCAGCGGGGCCCTGGGCCAGGTGCCTCCTTGGGCAGCGCGGCGCTACACTCTGCAGACCCACTTTTCCTCCTTCGCAAACCGAAGCCGAGACCGGCACCGACTCACCGAGGGCTTGGTGACTGTTGGCATTTTTTGTGTAGCCACGCAGTGTCTTTCGAGTCAGGGCATGTGCACTGTTTTCACAGCCGTGACACTGCCTTACCCTCGCTCGACTACAGCGCCGACGGGACTTCCGTGTGCGCTACTGGGAGACCCCGGAACCCGCGGGTTAGGGCGGCGGTCTGGAGGCGACCCGCCCACAGCGTCTCCGGCACGCCAGCACTGCTGAGAAGAGTGAAACGCCCATGCTAACTTTTCACAGCCTTTTTGACCTAAAGGTGGTTTTCTCCCCCCTCCTTGGTCAGCCCCTCCCAGGTGCTCACGCCTCCCGGAGGAGGCTGGCCTCCCGGTGACAGTAGGGCTGGGGAATCAGAGGATTAGCTCAGTTACTGGGCACGCCGCCTGATGAGCCGCAGCTTTCAAACTTAACCTATTATCCAGTCTGGCCTGCACGCAGGAGACTCTGAGCAAAGCTGCCCGGGGAGGACTGGGGACGCTGAGAAACAATCCCAGTAACTGACTGACAATGTGCCCTTCAGGCAAAATTCAACAGTCACCACTTTCACAAGGATGACGCACCTGCTACGGGACTAAGAACTGTAGAACTCCCACCGGCACAGGTGGCACAGGTGGGAATGCTGTCACCTGAAAGCAGTAAGCCGAGGTCCCTGAACGCCACACGGTTCCCGGTCTGCTGACCGGAGGGCTTGTCGATCCAGTGAGTCCCATGTTGGGACCAGTCGTGCTGGAGACGTTTCCCACGGTTATCTTCCAGTCGCAGCCGACACGCAGCGCTGTCAGTTCTGGGGGCGCCTCCATGCACAGACACCACACGACTTGCTGAGTGATCGCCCGGTCAGCCCCGCACCCACGGGCGCCACACACAGGTGGTGGGACGTCACCGACTCTACTCCGGTGCCAGGCTCACGTCCCTGTGACTTTCCTGCGAGGGCCAGTCACACCGCTCACCCCCTCCCCGCCTCCCCCAGCCAAGTGCCAGGACATTCTCTGTGCCTGAGCGTCTGTTTCTGTTGTGTCTGCATTTACTTTTCTAACATTCAACTGCTGATTGGTTTGTATTCACTGCCATCGTATCGTTCATGGTTTTGATCTTCTTTTTCTTAGATGAGTCCCTTCAACCTTTCACGTAACAATGGCTTGGTGTTGATGGACTCCTTTAGCTTTACCTTGTCTGGGAAGTACTTTGTCCTTTGATTCTAAATGAAAGCTTTGCTAGGTAGAGCAATCTCGGTCGTAGGTCCTTGTCTTTCATCACTTCGAATACTTCTTGCCAGTCCCTTCCAGCCTGCAAAGTTCCTGTCGAGAAAGCAGCTGACAGTCTTATGGGAGCTCCCCTGTAGGTAACTCACTGCTTTTCTCTTGCGGTTTGTAGATGCTGTCTTGAAACTTTTGCATTTTAATTACGACGTGTGTCGGTGTGGGTCTCCTCGGGTTCCTCGTTTGGGAGCTTCCTGGGTTTGCGTCTACTTCCTTCACCAGGTTAGGAAAGTTTCCTGTCATTATTTCTTCAAATAGGTTTCCAATTTCTTGCTCGCTCTCTCTTCTGCCACCCCCATGATGCGAGTGTTGTTACGCTGAGGTTGTCCCAGAGGCTTCTTACGCTACCCGTTTTGGACAATTTTCTGTCTTGCTGTTCTGATTGGACGTTTTTTGCTTCTTCGTATTCCGAAGATCTTACCTGACTCTCAGTTTGATCTGCCCTGCTGCTGCTCCTGTGAATTATCCTCCCTTTCAGGCGGCGTGCCCTTCCTTTCTGGCTGGATCTGCTCTATGGTTTCCGAGCTCTCTTCTTACGTCTAAGCTCACCGAGCGTCCGTATAACCAGTGGTTTGAACTCTGCATCTGCTGGATTGCTGGTCTCCACTCCGTTCAGCCGTTTTTCTGGAGTTTGGATCTGCTCTTGCATTTGGGCCGTGTTTCTCTGTCTCATTTTGGTGGCCTCCCTGTGTCGGTTTCTAGGTCCTGGGTGGAAACTCTACGTCTCCCAGGCTTGGTAATGTGGCCTAGTGTAGGAGGTGTCCGGTGGGGTTGAGTGGCACAGCCTCTCCTGTCACCCAAGCCAGGAACTTGAGGTGCGCCCTTTGTGTGGGCCGTGTCACCCTCCTGTTGTAGCTGAGCCTTGACTGCTGTTCACACATCCAAAGTCAGTCACTGTATACTCTGTCCCGGGTCACACACGTGAGCTACAGAGCGATCTGCAGATGGCTGCTGCCTGTGCTGGGCTCGGAGGTGCCCAGGTGAGGCCCCGCTGTGAACCGGCTGCTGCTGGTGCCAAGCCTGGGGCCACTCAGCGGGGGTCACAGGCTCACTGAGGGCAGATGCTGCCTATTTGGGAGATCTTCAGGGAGTCCGAAGCAGGGGCTGAGACTGGCCATTCCAATGGAAAAGCCACTGAAAACAGCCCGGGTGGGCCTGCAAACTCACCAAGGTGGGGTGAACAGTGAGCAGGTTGATGAAGTCTCGGATATGGTGCCTGCCTGCCAGCTCTGTGGCTCTGCAGGAGGACGGCTCATCAAAGGAACAGTGGCCTCGGCCAGCTCTTCTCTCTGGGAGAAAGCTGCCCCCTTCCCCAGCGCTCGCCCTGATACGGGGCAATTCAGTTCCTTCCTGTACGTCCCTGACGCCTTTCAGTCTGCTGCCCCAGCGCTGGAGCTCGGAGGTGGTAAGTCTGAGTACGTCTGTGTCCAGGCCCTTTAAGAGGAACTGCCTGGGACTCCGGAAGCTTCCATCTTCCTCAGCCTGAATCCCTATTCATTTTCATAGTCAGAAGTTGCGGGGACTTGTCCTCCTGGCACTGGAACCCTGAGCAGGGACCCCTCGCTCCTCGGGGGGCCCTCTGACGCTGAGATGTCCTTTCGACTTACACCTGACACTTGTGGGCGTGGCCTGTCCTGTCCGGTACCTCTGCCCCTCCCACCAGTCCCCACTCGGCTGCTGTGTGCCCCCACTGCAGGCCTTCTGCTCAGCCTGACCGCAGGCGGCTCTGGAAGACGGCTACTGTGCTGTTCAGGTTGTGGGAGGGGTGAGCACTGCATCCACTCACACCGCCACCCTGACCAGGGTCTGCAGGTATTTTGTTGAAGACCTGCCTCGTGGCTACTTTCAGTGAACAACTCCAGTGCCCTTTTAACCAGCATTTTGCAGGAAAAGTGCCTGAAAGCAACACTGCAGCCCCACACGACTCCCTCAGTCTCACCTTCCCGCTACTCGCAGCCCTTGGTGCACAGCCCCATGCCCACAGGGCCTCGAGGGGTCGGGTGTCTGGCGGTGCTCGGTGCCCACATGTCTGCCCAGCCACACTTGGCTGGCCCACTCGGCGGCTGCTCCCCTGCTCCCGAGCCGCGGCCTCTAGGCACACGGCTCTGAGGTGCCTCCTCCTCGAGGTCCGCCCATACTTTCATGGGGGGGGGGACATGTGTGTCCCCGCACCAGAATCACCTCCCAGGGCAGACCCCGCCCCATGGGCACCTTCCCATCCCCGTGCTCTGTGCTGCCCACGGGGTCTGCAAGGCTCTCTCAGTCTCACACTCCTGCACCCAGGTGAGTGGGGTTCCCGAGCAGGGCGTGCATGAAGCCACCACAGCAGGTCCGTGGTGCGGGGGCCGTGAGAGCACAGATGTGGAAGTGCAACTGGGACACCAGTGAGTGTGGCCTGGTTTCTGGGAAATCTACACGTGAAAAGGCCGAGCTTACAAGTATGTTAACAGATCATCTGAACGATTAGTTTGGGGGTGATTTTTCTCCCTGTTTGTGTTTTCTGAGTTGGCTAAGCTCCCTGCACTGAACGTTTAAAGTCAGGATACCGTCTCACAAGGGTCCTGTTTTCATTTCCTGGAGAGCACGGCAGAGTCTCATTTGCTACACACACACTCTATGAACCCGCCCCGGCGAATCTCATCCCAGAAACTATTCACCGCTTGCCGCCACATGGGCAGAGCTCTGGACCTTTCGGCGTCACATGGCCCCCCCACCACCCGTCCTCTCCTTTGTCACTCGGCCACCAGGGGCCGTGTGTGCTGCCCAGGGGAGGGTGCTACAATGTGACCACAGTGAAACAGGGTGCCCTCTACGATGGCTCAAATGCAGCAAGAACAGAGGGCGGCGTCAGGCTGGTCTAGGGAGGCGGGTGAGCAGCGGAACGAGGGGAGACGAGCGCCGACCCCGGGCAGCGCGCTGGGAAAGCTGGGAGAAGGTGGAGAAGATGGTGCGAGGCTTTGGGTCAGAGAGGAGCTTATGCAAGGGCCACACGCGCGGCCGTGAGAAGCCAGGTCAGGAGGACCTGACACTCAGCTCACGGGAGCCTCAGAGATGCAAAGGCAGTCACTGCCATCACCCTGGACGTCAGGCTGTGGCAGAGTGGACAGTTGGGGCCTGGACCCAGGGGAGAGCTGTGTGTGCAGGAACCAGAGGGAGGGCCAACAGGCAGACCACATGGGTGGCGGGGGCTGAGGGCCAGACGCAGGCTTGGGGAAGGAAACCTTCCCAGGCAGAGCAGGCAGGAGGCGGCAGCGTGGAGAGCACTGGGGAGCAAAAAGGAAGGGGGACCGCGGGGGAGGCAGCTGCAGGGGCTGGGAGGCCACCAAGGCAGGGCTGGGACAGGCGTGCGCTGGCAGGACACCTGAGAGGTCTCTGTGAGTGACAGAGGGGCTGAGGGGAGGGGCGGGCGGAAGGCAGGTCTTGACAGGTTGAGCCAGAGCTGGGGGAGGGGAGTGGGGATACGGGGCGGTCACCTGCCTGCAAGGAGGGCTGCGGGGAGCCACCACTCCTGGGCTCTGCTGGGGGGTGGGGGGGGGGCACAAAGCCAGTGGGGGAGACACACACACTCCATGTGTTCCCTAGGCCCAGGCGAGCTCGCTCAGAAGCAGTCAGCGAAACGACAAAGGTGAGGAAAACACTTTCTGTAAAGAAACGACGGAAACCAGATGGGGACGCAGACGTCCTGATGTCTCAGCGTGTCGGGACTGCAAGCCCAAGGACGTGCCGTCACCACACTTTAGCGCACAGACTTTACCAGAAAAGAGAGACCCGTGCCCCGCTCACCGAACTTGGGCGTGGTGAAGGTGAACTCCGGCCCGTCCTTGCCGCCCTCGTCCGTGTACGCTGCCATGCGCACCATGTACAGCGTGTCGCTGGTCAGCGGGGACAGCGTGTAGTCCGTGTGCGAGGGGTCCACGTGCACGGCTGGAAGAGAGCACACTGGCGTCACTCAGTGATCGGCGCTCCCCCACCGCCTTTGCCTGCACTCGACACCATGAGACCGGCAGAGCGCGGCCAGGGCGCACTTCACCAAAGAGAGGGTTTCATCACCGACATAAACCCTGACAACCACCATGAGGCGCGTTTGCAGGGGTGTACTTCTGAGGGCGATGTGCTACGCTAAGACAGCTAATGTAAGAAGGAGAGCCTTAAGTTAGTAGTTAAAAGCCTGAAAAAAAAATTGTCCCAGCTGGTATGGCTCAGTGAATTCTGCATTGGCCTATGAACCAAAGGGTTGCCGGTTCCATTCCCAGTCAAGACACATGGCTGGGTTGCGGGCCAGGTAGCCAGTATGGGGCACTCGAGAAGCAAGCGTGCATTGATGTTTCGCTTCTCTTTCTCCCTCCCCTCCCCCTCTCTAAAAGTAAAGAAATAAGACCTCTAAAAGGAGATGATAACCCGACTCTCAGCAGCTGACAGAGGGGCGTTACCGGTCTCATTCCCTGCGCTGGTCTTGTAGAAGATGGTGTAGTTCCGGATAAACCCGTTCTGAACGTCCACGGGGAGCCGGTCCCACTCTAAGACAGCTTCGTTCTTTCCCACTTTTTTGGTCCGGACGGTGGGCCCCTTGGAAGGTGCTGGAACAGAACAAAGGTGATCTGCTGACTGGAAGTCATCAGAGGTCAGTAAAACCGATCACAAGAGTTTTCGTCTGAAACAATGGGACGCAGCCCAACTTCAAAGGGACCCCAGGTCTTCGTGGACACAGAGCAACGCCCCCCGCCGGGGGCCAGCGGGCCGGACTCACGGGCTTGCTTGAGGTACGCCCGCGTGGACTCTGGCAGCCCTGGCCCGTCCGCGTACACGGGGGTCACCGTGATCAGGTAGCACTTGCTCTCCTCCAGGTTCCCTAGGGGGAGAAAAGCAGACTCAGCCCTGTTTTTTCTGTGACAAAAGTACCTGATTCCATTGTTTTACATTACAATTCCACGACCACGGAACCTTCTCTTAAAACCACACCTTCTTAACGAGGAGCTGCCTTTGTGTGCTGGTTCAGGCTGAATGGAGCAAACTGCTCTGGGAGTAAAAGGCGCTTCTGCTGCCAGCACAGCGTATGAAGGTGCTCACAGCGGCCACACCGGCCACGCCCGCATCTCTGCCTGGAACGCATGGGACACCTCCTATCCTCCGCTGGCAGTTGCCTGACCTCTGCCAGCCCCAGGGCCTGGGGACGCGCCCGCCCGCCACCAGAGCTGGCCCACTTTGTCGGGGGACTCAGAGAGCTAGTGCTATTTCCCCAGCAAGTAGCCCAACTTTAAAAGGAAAAATTGTCCCGGACGCTTTATAGATACTCCCTGCAGATGGACAAAGGGGCCGACCCACTCCTCCAGCGCACAGTGGGGAATGTTCCTTGTGCACAGCGCCCAGCATGGCTGCACTGGGGACCGGGGACATGAAGTTTGTGCCTTCCACCATGACCGAGACCCCCGGCTGGTCCCTGTGCAGGGACGGGCACGGGCTTCCTGACTGCAGTGGGGAGGCCTCAGCTGACAGCTCAGCAGCCCGAGGAGGCGGCGGAACCCCTCACCTGCTGTGGCACAGGTGTGGGGGCGGGCGCAGGCCTGTGCAGGCCGCCCTCATGGGCCCACTGTCCACGGAGCACCAGCCTGTCTCCCTCCCACCCCCCTCCCCCGCTTCCAATCTGAGAAGGTCGACAGAGTCGTCACCCGAATTTATCGACGCTGTGAACTGAGCAGGCCGCCGAGAGCTGAGCGGACAGAGCTCGAGAACCGCACTGTGCAGGCACGGCCTGCACGTCGGCACGCGCTGCTTCGAGCTGCTCTCCGATCAGCCAGGTCGCTCCAGATGAATTCTACCGGGCATCCTTCTCCCCTGAAAAACGCCATGTGCAAGCCCAGTGGTTCATTTTCCTGAGGCGAGGTCAGCTTGTCTGCCCCCCACTTGGCAGCTCTGTGCCTATTTGATGACCCCAACAACACCGAGGCCCAGAAAGATGACGGCGCTGCCTCGCTGTCCACAGACACACCCTGGGGTGCAGAGAGGGCAGCGCATCTGGTCTGTCAGACGTCTGCCCGATCACTGGGACGACCTCAGGTCACGTCACGGGTCACTGAGCGTATGCAGCGAGAAGCCGGGGAGAGGAGCACATGCATGCAGCGTTGGGAGGGGCGTGCCCACGGGACGTACCTGTCAGGAAGGTGCGGTGCACGGTGCCCTCTTCTTGCTGCCAGTCGGGCACGCACGGCGCCCTGTCCGACAACACGCACCACTCGAGGATGTACTTGGTGACGGGCTGGCTGGGGGCCGTCCACTCGACCCAGAGCACGCTGTCCTTGGGAAAGGCCCTCAGGTCCCCCACGGGGCGAGTGGCTGTGAAACAAGGCGAACACCAGTGTGACAGAGGGACTCGTAAAAACGCTGCTCTGAGGCCTGACACTCGTCTCCCTAACCCCATGACTCGTCCTGCCAGCGGTGTCCATCTGACGGTGACGGCCTGTCCTCGGACAGAGCCCTTCATTACAATTACATGCAATCAATGTGTTTGAGACGTGAGTTCCTGTGTTTTGTGAATGTAAACGCTAATTTTTCTTCTTTGAAAGCTACAGATAAACAATATAGTTAAGTCATAGAGGCCCCAAAACTTTGGAGTAACATTTAAAGAACTAGCTAGGTACACAATCAGAAAATGCCTATATAAAGTAAAGGGCTGGCAGGAAGGTTTCAGGGCCACGTGACAATGGCGCACACCCCTTGCGGATGGACACCCAGGGACAGCACGTGACCACGCCTGAGTGGGTGGGGCCTGGCCTGGGGTTGGGCGGCCCCCCAGACACAAACCGTGGAAGTCGCAGGCAGGGATGGTGAGTGTGGACGCGTCGGACCGGCCCACCCCGTTCCTCGCGGTCAGCGTGGCTCTGTAGCGGTCGCTGGTGAGGTTCACCGTCAGCTGAGTGTCGTTCACTATGTAGTTCTGCATGGGGGTCTTCCCTCTCGCAAGAGTTACTTCGTAGTCCAAGATTCTTCCGTTGGCTTCAAAAGGGGGCAGGGTCTGTAACAGAAGACTTCCTATTAAAATGTATTTCATCAACTGGGACAAAGGTTGATTTTCTTCTTGCTCACAAACAGAGCCATCAGGTCGCATGCTCACTGGAAGGAGGCGGGTGCTGGAGGGGAGGGGAGGGGGCAGGAAGGAGTGCCACCCAGGGGCCATGTGGGCCTGAACCGTCCTGGGCCTCAGGGCTCCGCTCTCCCGTGTTTAGTGGGATCCCCTCGTGAGTACTCGGCCTGCTCGACGGTTCCACCTTCCCCGGCACAGAGACGCGTTGGGGCCGCCCAAACCTCCGCCCGTCGCTCCATGGCCCTCGGGCACGTTCCACAGACGACCAGGTCTGTGTCTGCAGGGTGGGCTGCCATACCCACGCGGCACCGCCTGCGGTCCGCGAGCCGGCTCCGTGTGGGGCACACGGAACTTCACATGGCTGTGCTCTCTGGTTACCGCATGCCTTGCTGACATCGGGGTGAGCAGACACTTCAGTTGGAAGACCCCACTCACACTGCCACATAGAGCATGTTCGCACAGGAGACAGGAGAGGACAGGGGGTTCTTACCTTCCACAAGAGGTGCACAGATCTGGAGCTGTGGCTCAGGGGCTGCTCTGTCTTATACCAGAAACTGGGCGCCTTGGACGGTCCTAAAGAAATGACATGCACTTCTTACGTCTTTATTGTGACGGTGAAATAAAGTCCTGGAGACTACTCTTGCCCCGCAACCACACAGAATCTCTATGGGAGCGTTTTCCCGTCCCCACAGGTGGCGCCCAGGTCTTCCTTCCGTCAGGGCCAGCCCGACGGTGCACATCACACCAACATCCTCTTACACTCTTAAGCTGTGCGGCTGCAGGTGATCCTAACCAGTGACCAAAGAGTCATCTCTACTGTAATGCTGGAAATGAAACTGAAAATCCTACTTAAATACGGACTTTCAGCCCCTGCGTGCGTCAATGTGAGAACGTCAAACAAATGAGAGTGAAATGGGGCAAACGTAGCGTGAGCGCCCCGCCCGACCACGGGATGGCCCGGTGTCCGAGAACATGGCACAAACGACCTCACAAGGTCAGGCACCAACCACGTGAGAACAGCACTCTGCAGGACGGAGTATCGAGTGCTAGTAACTAGGTTTTAACAATTCCTGTAGGACTACCTGATTTTAAAAACTTTTTATGAATGTAACTGCAAAACACGGTATTCAAAAGAATTTGAAAAGGACCAGAACAAGAACTCAGCAGACGCGTGGCTCCCGAGAAGCAAGCACAGCCAACAGGCTGAGAAAAGACGGACGGACCAGAAGGCTGGGGACAAGATGCCCGTATGGCGGGGTTCAGGCAGGTACGTTTTAAACTACAGAAATACACAAGGAACATGAAATTACGGGAAAAAGCGTACGGACCAGGCAACGTCTTCATGGAAAGTAAACTCACAGGTGTCATTCACTAAGTTGACAGCTCCCAGCTGTTCGGTTCCAGAGTGCCCTCTGGAGCACCCTCCGATTCCACAAAGGCTACATCCCACCTCCTCGGAAAACGCATGTCGGCGCTAACCGGTGGTCCAACCTCCCCCAGACTGACCCAAGACCGTGCCTTCCCAGCACGTGGGGGGACGAGGGTGCTGAGTCGGGGCAGAGCGGGCTGTCCACTCACCGCCCCTGCAAGCCTCCAGCCGAGCCAGGGGTGAGGGGGTAGGGCAGGAGGGGGCTCTGTGGCTCAGGCCACCTCGAGGGGAGTCTGTGAGAGGAAAGGCAGCATGAAAGCCGCACGCCGAAGGCCCACTTGTAATGGCCACAGAGAGGTCAGTAATGCTTGCTGCTGCGGTGAGGGGATCTTACTCGGAACCCCACGCCCTCTTCCTATAAAGCTTTCATAGAGCATCTTCAAGTGGGGAACGAGAAAACCAACCCACGAGAACAGCAGGATTCCCTTCCAGGACTCGTCAAGGGCTGGAGAAGAGCACGAACACACAACAATGTAAGGGCTGGAGAAGAGCATGAACACACAACAATGTACAACAGCTTCTGCAAAGCGAGGGTCTGAGGATGTTCTGCTGGACAGTGTGGCTTTAATGGTTCCACAGAAGATGGTCCGGGCAGGGAGGCCTCTGGACCCTTCTCCTCAGTCACGTGGCCCGCTGCCGGCAGGCGCCTGAGAAACCGGTCCCTGCTCACTCTCCCCCACTGGGAACCACACGCACGTGCACTGCCGGCAACGCACACTGCTGGGGTCCTTGTGCTCTCACACTCGGGAGCCTGGAAGGCTGGTCTGACCGCCCCGCCCCACGCGCACTCACGGTCCTCGGAGGTGGTCCCGCTGGCCTCCTCGCTCCAGGCGCTCCAGTAGCCCCTGCCGTCCTCCTTCCTGCAGCGGACCCTGAACACGTGCTCGGTGAACGGCCGGAGGTCCTGCACCGTGAAGGAGGACCGGGTGGACGCCGTGTCTTCGGTGGGGACCTGCAGACAAGGTGGGGTGGCCAGTGGCAGACCAGCGGGGTTAATTACGGGTCTTCCGAAGTGCATCAGACTTTAGAAACTAATCTAACGAAACAAGACCAATGAGCCCAAGTGCAGGAGAGAAACCAATGCTAGTCAGAAGCGGCCAGGATCCGTCAAGTTAACAGGTTTGGGAAGTATGCAGACATCTATGTGGACCCTCCTTCCTTCCCTGTAGTTTCTCCCTTCCTCTCTTCCAGGGCCCTGCAGCAGGGTGAGTCTCAGCGGCAAGAGACCGGAAGTTCCGACCACAATTTGATTCCAGGAGCGTGGACTGAAGGGGGTGCGGGCGGGGAACAGGGACACAGCGCAGTGCGGCCCGCACACTGGGGCTCGTAGCTGTGAGCAGCCCGAGGCCCGAAGCGGGCGGGGGCGGGGGGGCCGGGGCGCGGGAGAAGGGCTCCCAGGGGCTCTGAGGAAGCAGGCAAAGCAAGTACGCTGATGCGGCTTCGGGCTCCTCCCTGCTGCCAGACCCCTCTGCCCGCTCCCCCGGCAGGGGAGGCCAGAGGGCGTGGAGCCCACAGACCGACCCTCTCAGGTCAGCGTGCTGAGGCCGCGAGCCGGGCGGAGGAGGGCCTGGCAGGCAAAACGGAGACCACTCGGCCCACTCAAGGAAAACAAAAGCTACCGCCGCAGACAAACTTGGTTTTTAGGAGACAGAGGCGATGGAGGAGAAGTGACTGGTTCTTTCTGCTGCTCTGAGCTTTCAGTGCTGGACGCAAAATAGGCGTCAGTCTCTTTCGTGCCAACGAATGAAGGTTCTACGCCACCGAGAACCTCCTGCAGACTTCCAGGCCCATGCCCCCCTCACCCCCCACAGCAGGAAGCCCCGCCCCCTCAGGTCCACTGCCTCGTCTCACTGCCCCCCCAGCGCTGCAGCCGGAGGGCGGGGGTGGGAGGGTCAGGGTGCAACTGCCTGGGGAGTCACTCTGTGGCCGGAGGGAACAAAACCGGTGGTCCCCGCCCCAAGAGCAAGGGCGGGGGGCTCGGCACCCTGGGGACAGCCTTGTAAAAGAGGCTCCGAGGCAGCCTTCTGTTGACAGCACCACCTTTGGGTCCCCTGGCCTTTCCTTCCCAGTCTGACAAGTCCCCACCAGGCCCTTCCTTGGCTGCGGGGTGGCAGACTTCCTGTCGGGGGCCAGGCAGTCAGCGGTCAGGGTGCGGCGCTCACTAGCTCCGCTGCAGCTGCAGACACCGTAGGCACAGAGGTGTGTGGCCACGATCCCCCCACATCCCACCGACACAGTGGCGGCAGCAGCAGCCGGCCCGTGCACGGGGCTCGCCAGCGCCCACTCGCCCAGGCCGCGCACTCACACGTTTACTCCTGCCTTCCGTCGGCGTATGACTGGGGTCCCCTCTGCCCCCCACCAAAATGCTGTCTGCTGTCACCCTGTGTTTCTCCTTCCTGTCGCTTAAAAGCTACTGCGTTCAGCAAAGCTGCACTTTCTGTCAGATGCTCTCCTGCCCACCCCCGCTTGAAAGGCAGATCTGGAAGAGGTGACGCAAAACACTTCGGGTGGGACAGTGGGAAAGTGACCGAGACTTCCAGGCTGGAGGGTGGCGATGAAGACAGCCCGGAGAACGCCCTGTGCACCTGGGTCCAGGCTGAGGCGCCTCTGGTCCGGTACTGGATGTCGTACTTCAGCCTCATGAAGCTCGTGATGCTCGGGTTGACCCAGGTCAGCTTCAGGATGCTGGACAGCTCCTCCGAGCTGCTGACCGACAGATTGTGCGGCGGGTTGGGCCTCACTGCAGGACAGAACGAGCCCTAGAGGTCACTGAGTTCCTGCACACACTCATGTGCACTCTCTCCACTTCCTCATTTCACGGTGACGGCTCACCCTGCCGCCCCCCCCCCCACCGGGGCCCCCCGCCCTAGAAACGGGGCGAGCCCCGACCACTGGCATGGGAAGGAGAGCCTGAACTGAAGCCCTCTCAGCTTAGCACTTCTGTTTATCTTTTCAGGTTCAGACATCTCGAAACAAGTATTCATAAAGTAAAATTGCAAAAGGAATAAAAATGGAACGTGTCCACTATGATTATGAACCTGTAAAATGCTTGGCAACCAGACAAATACCAGGACATAACATTCAATGTGGAAACAGCTGTGAGCATGGTCAGGTTATGGGTATTTCTCTTTATCCGTATTATTTTTAATGCCGTTGGTGAAATGAATTTGTAAAAGCACAAATAAAACAAATGCTCGTTCCTATGCTCACTAAAAGCTGACAACTACTTTATAAATCTGTGCACGTTTCCACGAACCCTCAGATTCGGGGGCACACCCACCTTTATCCACAGGGTCGAAGTTGAGGTGTGCCGACGCAGCCTTCCCCAGGGCGTTCTCCGCCTCCACCCAGACCTCGAGGTTCACGAAGTACACGGGGGAGTAGTCCACGGTGCAGGAGGAGGGTGCCTCGCGCCTCGCCCTGCAGTCGGGGAACTTCTCTGTCGCCCTGCGCACAGACGCGGGAGAACCGGCCGTGAGAACCAGATCTGCAAAGACGAGCGTCAGAGGCTGCTCGAAACAATCTGGGTTGGCAAGACCCAGACTGTCGCACCTTAGAACAAGTAAGCTAATTCCAGTCGGTTTGGAATAAACTGATCACTAAAAGCATTTCTTAAAAATGAACCTGCTTTGCTTTAAAATCGAGTCTGATCTACACCTGAAACAGAACCATTTTCTAATCTTTGCCCGGGAATGTTGCAGTTAAAACGCCGCACTCCACCCCACTGCCTCTCCTCCAGACGTCAGCCGCGGCCTGCGGTCTCAGTGCTGGCTCCTTCCTTCTCCGAGACAGAATCCTCGCCGCAGCGGCGAGGCCCCTCTCCGAGCACAGGAAGCTCGGAGGAGAGAGGAGAACAGGGGCGAGAATTCCCGGGCCCTGGCCAGGCCGCTCAGCTGTTTACAGCATCGCCTGGATGTGCCAAAGTTGTGGGTTCGATCTCCAGTTGGGGCACTCACGAGAAGCAACCAATGATGATGCATCAGTAAGTGGAACAAGAAATCGACGACTCTCTCTCTCAAATCAATAAATTTAAAAAATGTTTTTAAAGAATTTCTGTCACCCAGACCACACCCTCAGCCTCTTTCCACTGGTCACACCAGGCAACCACTGCCTGATCTCTGTCACTGCAGAAAGTGAGTGACATTTCTACACTCACTCACACAGGTTTAGATTATGTACCGACTAAGAATGTTTACGTGTACACTTTGTCTTTTAAAATAAAAAGGACAGACCAAACCCAAACCGAACCAGGTGACCTTGGGGAAGGGAGGAAACGAGGTGTAGGAGACAGGGAAGAAAGATGTCTGTGAATACACCTTCTTTATAAATTTGAACTTTTGACTAACTAGTTATTTTACATTTTAAAGAAAATTCCTAAAAATAAAAGCACAATGAGGCCCTGGCTGGGCAGCTCAGTCGGCTAGAGCACTGTCTTGACACACCAAGGCTGCTGGTTCGATCCCTGGTCAGGCCACATACAAGAACCAGCCAATGGATACGTTAATAAGCGGGACAATAAACTGATGTTTCTAAAACCAATTAAAATTTTTTTTTAATAAAGGAAAATGAAACCTATGAACTCTTGCATTGAGCTGGTAGTATAACGTAACTATAACTACTTCAGGTGTCTCTAAACCTATAATTTAACTGTATCCTTAGAGAAAGAAAAACAATCCCTACGTCCCTCTCCACACCCCACTGAGAAAGCTGCAGAACCAGGACGAGCCCCCGCCGCCCAGCCCCCGCCACCCCAGCTCTGGCCATAGGATAGCATTTCGCACAACGTGGGGCCACGGCTACCAGGCACGTGGTTTGTCTTAGGTCTGGGGCGAGAACTATGTTAAGATAAACCTGAAAAATCGTGTCACATCAAGAATCAAGGACACCGTCAAAGACTAATGAAGCTGCATCGAAAGGAACAACGATCGGAATTTAGTCCCCACTGACCACAGATGAAGTGATCGAAGTGTCAGGAAGGAAACCACAATAAACTGAAACACAACAAAACACTGTAAAATACGAATTTATGCCGAGGGGGAAGGCTCCTCACTGCCCACCTCTGGAAAACCCCCAGGGATGAACTTGTTATAGAACCGGTCAGCAGAGGGAACTATCAAGACCACGCAGCTCATTTCCACACAGTGCACCCCCGGGCACCCCAGAGCCGGAGGAAGGGAGCTGCAGGCATCTCGGCTTGAACAGGATGGCAGACCGGCCCGACTGTGTGCCTCGGGCGCAGATAATGCTTGTGGGTGACCGCTCAAACCTGCCGGTAAGCAAACCACCATTGGGAAGCAACGTGGTTAAATCCCCAAAACGTGCTGCTGAGCCACAGAAACCTCTCGCCAAAGAGAAAACACCGTCTGACTCCACGTCTACGACATCCTGGGACAGGCAATGACGCAGCAAAGAAAAAGGGATTACAGGGCGGGCCAGGAGGCGGTGGGCCGGGCCAGAAGGGGCATACAACCCTCCGGGGATGTCTGCCAGCTTCTGCCCGACAGGGGTCAGAGCCACACGGTGCACGCATGAGTAAGACTCCGTAAAGGACACGTGAGGTGTCCAGGTCCAAAAACAAAATAGTTACGGACATCTAACTAATGACGTGTGTGCCGAAGGGTTTGGGGTGAAGCAGGCTGTCGGCAGCTCACTGTCAAATGTAGGAGGGGTGATGGGCTGATGGAGGGAGACGAGGGAGTGTAAGCACACACACGACAAAGCAAAAACGGTGCAATGTTAGTGTGAATGTGGGATCCTGGCAGTGGGCGTGTGTGAGACTCTTGCCACTTCTGTGTCTGGCGGGAACTAACGGGGAGCTTCCCGGTGAGCGGTCAGGCCGACCACAATGGAGACCGCTGCTTGGTCTCAGGGTCGGAGAGCGAAACCAGTCAGCCATCAGGCGGGGGCCCCTGACCGAAGTGCACATCACTCCTACTGACAATTTTCGGGGGGGGGATCGAAGCTGCATTTGATCAAGCGTCTGGATCTAACAGCGATTCTCGGGAAGGAAAGGGACAGGAATGCGGAACGATGCAAATCCACCGTTTTAGCGAGGGAGCCAGAGGACAGAGCGGCAGGGGGCCTGCAGCAGAGAGGGACGGGGCGCCGGCCTGCAGCGCAGAGACTGTTTCCCTCTCGATCGGAGCAGGTGTGACATCCGTGTATCTGTGAGACAGCTGGGGAAACGGGACCCTGACTGGAAATGCGAGGGATTCTGCGCTAAGGGGTTCTGTCACGTTGGGTGTGATCGTGGAATTTGGCTATTTTTCCAAGTGCCCCGTCCTCCGGGGCGTGTGCTGCAGCATCACTGACGAGACGGCGGGAGGTCTGAGGCCTCCTTTCAGACGGTCTGGGGCGGGCCCCGAACACGGGCCCTGAGCTGCCCGCTCCTGAGCCGACGGCGGGCACGCGGGGGCCCATGCCACTCTCTCCCTGCCGTCAGATGTGCTCACAAACGATGTAAGATGAAGTGTGCGAGAACTTGCATGTGACGCACTAGCTGCCCCCGTGAAAATTAAAGCACCAGGGCCTGAGCGAGCGCGGCCCACAGCGACCGAGCGGGACTTGCCATTCCGACTTCAAGGTGAAGTTTGTCTCCAGGTGCGTCTCCCGGCCGGCGTCCCACTGGCAGGCCATCCTCTGCCCTTCAGGCACGATGCAGCTCAGGTTTGTGGGGTTTTCTGGGGGCACTAGAAGGGAAAAATTTGCAGCTTTCAAAAAGCTTTTATCCATGAATAACACGCACTGTGTGTATTACCCAAGAAAACTACAGCCAAAGTTAGAAAACCAAAAGCTCAGGCAAAAAGTGAGGGCACACTGAGACTGGCGTCTGAAACACTGGTTTCTATTTAACCTCGAACTTCTTTTGAGACGGTGATATACATTTCCTATCATAACCGCCATTAACTGGTGTGTTTCACAACAACTTTCTACGTAAATATTTAGATAACAGTGTCGACTGATTTCCCCAGTAAGTGCATTTTAAAAACTGGTAATATGTGTGTATTAGTAAGAGGCTAGCAAACGGAAGCAGAAATGATTCTTTATATTTCCCTTCCAACTGCCTTCCCAAACTCTGCTGGAAGGAAAGCAAACAGAATACTAGTTCTGGGCGATGCGGAGACTTGATGAGCCACTCTGAGGTCACACTAAGTCTATTTACTTTGGCAGAGAAGGACCTTCTCCAGAGTTTACTGGCTGTTTCCAGGTGGCTGCTTGGCGAGCGTTTCCTCCGCCGTTAAGGGCACCGAAAGCCACTCTGACAGTCAGCCTCAGCCGAGCCGCTCTGTCCGGCGGCCTCGGTCAAAGACCTTCCGGAGACCTGATGGACACGTGGCCGGCAGGGAAGACGGCAACATAAACTCACACTACTTTTTAGGTTGTTCTGACCACGGGCCGTGAGACTTCCACTTCCCAGCTCAGTTTCAGGGGACAGGTGCGCCCAGAAGTCCCCGCCCCAACACATCGCCACGGAGGCCAGCCCCATGCTCACAGCGGGGGCTGAGTCCATAGCGAGCTGCCACCCGCCACCCGCACTTACGGCCGGCCATCACGCGGACCCCATACACGTTCTGGTCGAGCTGCCCGAACGTGCGGATGTTGCAGGTGAGCTGGACGCTCAGCAGAGACACGTCGGTGAAGGTGACGCTGGACGCGGTCCTGTTCAGGACGGTGTACTGTTCGCGGGGGACGGTGACGTGGTTTGTCTTCCAGAAGATGTCGTCAGCGGTGACGTGGAAGCTGTGCATGCACTTCTCCTTCAGCACGCACACGGCAGTGAAGTTGGAGCCCAGCGGCACCACGGGGGCCTCGGGGTCGATGTGGCCGCAGGGGTCCAGCAGCTCGCCTGCGGAGAGCAACAGTGGACCACGTGAGGATGGGCTGGGTGCACCGGTGCGAGGCTGCGCCTGGCGTCCGGGCAGCCCCTCTACCGCCACGGACGCCTCTGAAGACACAGAAAGAGAAACACGTGGTGAGAATCGGTACAGTCGGAATTCAACGCCAGCGTCTGTAATGCAATAAACAGACCCCAAGGCCCACGCAGGAGGACAACAAAGAGAAACCCAGGCGGCTTCAGCCCGTCCCGCGCTGTGCTAACTCGGCTTCCGGACGCATGGGCGTCTGTCCACTCGCAGCCCAGGGCCAGCCGGAACCCTTGGCCCACGAGCTGCTGGGGTGCGAGGGGATCGGAGGGTGGGTGATCCACACCGTTCACGCACCAATATTCAGCCGAGGGAACGGCAGGGGGCAGTGAAAGACAGAAGCTGAACGAGGGGACCAGGCACATTGGTTTTAAGCGTCAGTGGGTGGGATAGGATCCCGCATTAAGAGCAGAGGACCCGACTGTGTAAACGTGAAACAACTGGACTGACGACAGACATGGTGGCCCGCCGGCGGGTGAGGCACAGCCAGAGACTCCACGGCACTGACCTGTGTCCCCGGGGACGAGGGAAACACCGGGAACGTCCACGCTGCTGGAGAGAAGCGCAGGCGCACCGAAACCATCCCGTTCCAGATAAGCCCCGAATCACAGAGAGGCCAGACTCTCTGAGGTTAAACTCCAGGAAGGTTTTTCTAACTTGAAAGGGTCAATAAAACCAGCTGGAGTATTCACGCAGCTGAGCGGGAGCTGTGGACTGGAGTTCGCTACGGCAAACACCAGCGCGAGCACCGTGGCACTGCTGACGTCAGGCTGCTGTTTCTCCACAAAACCAGGAATCTCGTACTCGGGTTCAAACTCGTGTTTGATTGGTCGATGACGCATATTCGAGGTCTGTCCAGAAGGTATCCAGCCAGGTAATATGAGAAACGGAGGCATTTAGTGAAGAAGATATAGGACGCAAGAAACACTGTGCACAGGACAATGATGCTTCAGTCCCCTTCAGAGGAGGCACCTGGGGACCTCCCAGGTCTCCCAGTTGCCATCAGCTGCCCCTTTGTATTTCTGCGGAATCTCTTTGATGGTCTGAAATCTCTTCCCTTTTGAAGGTGATTTTGGGAGAAGCCAGAAGTCGCAGGGCACCACATCTGGGCTGTAAGGGGACCGAGTCACCTGGGTGATTTGATGCTTCACCAAAAAGCTCCGCGTGAGGCGTGACGTGTGAGCGGGCGCACCGTCCCCATGAAGCTGCTGACCACCAGCTGCCCACAGCTGCTGCGGCCTTCTGACTCGTCCGACTGGTTTCCGAGGACGAACGTTCAAGCTCAGCCCAAAATCTGATGCAGACTCGTCACTCCACTCACTCAGGCACTTTGAATGGGACGGCCACACAGTGCACACGCTCACTCAGCAGTGTCTGCCACCCCCACTGACCAGTGCAGTGAGGTCGTCACTGCTCACACGTGCCATTCCAGTGCACTCCCCGTCTGCTGGGTCATATCCATGTTGCTCAGACTGTTCTCGTCATGTTCACAATGACGGGGCTCCCTCCAGACCGGCCTCGCGTGTGAAGAGCGCCGACTAAGAAAGCCGATGAGGGAACGTCTGAAGCCGAGCGCCCAGGGGAGCTGCCCTGTGTCCCTGGGCGCAGCAGTGTCTTCACCCCGCCCCACACTCTCCTTCCTCGTACCTCACTCTCAGCGGAGCGCACACTCATCGGTCTCACGGGGATGGGGGGGCGGAAGTGAGAGCAGGAGGGAAACACCGATGTGAGAAGCCCGCGCCAGCCACCCCTCACACGCACCCTGACTGGGGACCGAACCCATGACCCAGGCACTCACCCTGCCTGGGCATCGAACCCACGGCCTTCAGCTCATGGGACGATGATCCCGCCAGCTGAGACACACAGGCAAGGCCCACCTGCTCCCCTCACCATGTGACCGGCACCCCTTCCGCAAAGCAGTGGGGCTCGCAGTCCCCCCTGC